>RXPK01001499.1:0-50253 GCA_004143645.1 Protaetia brevitarsis
AATTAAAGCAAATTATTAATAGGATCTTCTAAATACAAAACTGTATACTTACTCTTAGGGTAGTTCAAGCATGCAGGTTTTGTAAGAAAATTACTAAATTAAAAGACAAAAAAATTCAATATGCTGCGCACTTTCTGCCCGGCGCTGTATATTTCAATACCCCTGATTAAACACAAAAAGCCGACCTTGAACCACCCTCACTCTTCAACCCATCGTAAAATTTAATTTTTATTCGGAAATGAATTGGCGCTATGTCGACTCGCCTTTCTAAATGCCCGTTTAATCTAATCCAGTTGCGTAATAAACCTCGAACCGTATTTATCGCACTCCCTCAAATGTACTACTAATAAAAAGTACAGACTGTTCTATTTTAAAAGTTGGGTTTTGTTACTTCAAAAGTTCTTGAATGTGTCAGCCTAAAACAACACGAAGCTTTGTACTACGTTTTATGAAACATAGAGTACGGTCTTTAATGAATACTAGAGTAGTATCAAAGGTAAAAATCCATAAATAGTAACGGTTCTATAAAAATCAAATCGCCTCTACTTTGTTAGCACAAAGAAATGAATTGATATTATACATTCATAAACGAGGCCACCGAAGAAGAAATCATATGCTATGATAAAATTCCATATATTTCTGAAACATGTGAATTTAATTAAAGGCTCTAACTTTTTTTCAGTTATGTTTGTCGAAGAGGTGTTCTGAGATACTTAAGGAGCCAAGATAATTCTGTATTCAAAAAGTGACTCACATCTAAATAATTACGACAGGTAGCATACTTGCAATATTTAGCCAAAATTTTGAGAAAACAATTAACTTATTACTTTAAAAAAAAAACACTAATTGTAACCGATTCACGGTTTGGTTGTGAAACAGAATGTAATATTGACGCGCTCTATAAGCGTTGCATCCGATACCGTTTTTTGCATAGGGGATCAGTGTGGGGGTTGTTTTTGATTTATAAAGGCTTTCACTTTAAACATAATATCTTATTTGCAAATTAGAGGGTTGCATTGGAATTATAATTTTTTTGACTAATCGACTTCAGTTTAACGTACTACGGCTTAGGTTTGATGCAGTACCAACACTACAGTCGGTCCTGTGGATGTGGCATTCACAAGAATCGATAATCGGTCCTACTTTATTTCTTGTGAATGTTAATGACTTAAAAAACTATTTACCCTCTTGTACATTGAGTCAATATGCCGATGATACTACTTGCATATTAGCTAGCAGCAGTGTACAGATGACATCTTCATTGGTATCATGTGTGATAGGACTAATGGATGAGTGTAACAATAACGCCGTTACATTGAATACAGATAAAACCAATGTTATAACTTTTTGTTAACAGAAAGAAAGGATTTTAGTATGTACGCTACTGATGGTTAAAAATCAATTCCGTTGGTTAGCAACGTGAATATCTTGGATGTCAATGTTGATTATGGTCTGGATTTTAATGATAGAACGTACAAGGGCCTGTCAGCAGGACGAAAACTCGTACAATGGTAGGGACGGTGATTGGACAAAATATAGCACTAGCATACTGCTAGCAGGGCTTTCAATACTACCATTCGATTCCACACATTTTCAGATCTTAGCGCATTTTTTTACCACATCTGTACTCAAGGTAAGCGGTGCTACACCGTTAAAGATCCTTGCTTTACGGAAAACCATGGATTCCGGGCGTGTAGGTAGACGAGGGGCTGTTCCAGTCGTATATTTTGACGGAAACAATGAGCACAGTTTGAGTAAATTACATTTCGGAAACCAAAACCAGTGACGTAATATATTCCTATTTTTACAAATATTAGAAATAGGTACCTACATATATGTATTCCGTTCATCCGATGTGACAATTTTAACAATCATAGAAACATATTTGTTACAAAAGAGTGCATGGTTCGATAAGCAAATGAAGATATTATTCAATGCGTACTCTTTACCTTACCGCCTCCTGAAATATCCGAAGAATATTTGTATGAACAAAAGTTACGCTGATCCCCACTCTCTATGAAAAGACAGGCACTGCTGGAAGGACATTCATGTCCTCGTTGAAGGACAGCTTATGGGGAAAAGATCCGCTATAAACAAGTACTTCTAGAAAGCGGTTTTCAGCGACAATTCGCTTGTACAATTTATTATTAAATTATTGGTGATTGGTTCTAATACCAAAAAAAAATTGCATCGGTTATTACGCGATTAGAAATCTAAAAAAAATGTACTTCGCTCTGCGCTATTATGTCGTTTTACTATGCAAGTTTCCAAGCAATCCAGACTAAGATATGAGATTGTTTTTTGGGGATCGTCAAATGCGTCATCCACTGTATACATTATGCAGAATAGAATTGTCAGGCATTTGTGTGTAGCAAATAAAACTGCTCCATTTTGCGAGGAGGCCTTTTTATGTACAAGATAATATTAATCCTCCCTACCTCTTCCTCCTGGTTAAACATCTGACATCTAGCCTGGCGGAAACGCAAATTAAAGTTTTTTTAAATAAATAAATGCGCATACTCTTTGAACGAGTATTTGAGTGGCAGTAACCGCTGATCATTTGTTGTCAACATAAAAAGTCTCTATCTTTTACTGTATAGCCGTTATATGCATTTATAGCATCATATTTTTTTGAGCTGTTTTTCACAAAAACCAAAATAACTCGGAAACGGTAATCGATAAGTAAGTAAATGTTTTATAAAATTGGATTTAAAATTCCTGGTAGAACCTAAAAATGCACTAAAAACATAGGTTTCTATTTAAAATATCAAAGTTGGCCAGGACTCTCCATGCAACGAAGTCGGCACAGATATGAAATTATTTTTTCTAAAGAAATATGGCCCCAACTATGCTTAACTCCAAAGTTCAAAATCGAGAGTATCATTGCAGTTCAAAAACTTTTAAGGCGGGTCGTGAATCACCCTGTAAACCTAGCGTTTCCTCGCACAGACTAGCTCTTCTGAATGTAAGCCCAATATTTGCAATTAAACTATAACAAATGCCGATAGATAAAAGGAAATGCCACTGTCATGTTAGAAAGAGGTTAAGCAACTTGCTCTCCGTTTGTATATCTTCAAATGATTCTTAGATGATCTGACTAATGTAGTCTTTTATGTTTTAGTATGTTTTAGTGTATTGAGTTTTCTATGATCACTGATGTCTGTGGAAATATATATTTATTTACATTATTACTATTATATGTGATGCTTAGTTTATCAATTTGACTTAAAAGCTTTAATGAGATGAGATAACTATATTTAAATTTTTACAGTGACGCGAAAGTGCGCAACACATGGGAAATTTTTGTCTTGAATTTAGTAACTTTTTCTTACAGTTTACCTCTGCATTCTTGAAAACTAAAATAACACTCATCAAATCTGTTGAAAGTTAATGTATACGAGGGAGGTCCAAATATAAAACGCCAAGATAAAGTACTCAGTTTTGGTTCAAACATTCTTTATTAATAATATTGTTCCAATTAACGCTATATCAAAATGAGTTTCGCTTAAATTTAGCAAAAATATAGATTCAACTTTTTTTTCGGAACTATATACAAAAATCGATGAGATCATACAGCAGTCACATCCCATCTGTGTATAATTTATGAGAAAAATCATGCATGCTATGCCAAATTACGTAGTTTAAAATTTTATTAGCCTTGAAAAGAAAACTTTAAAAGTAGAACTTACATATTTGCTGCACAATTGATTTGTTTTCAAATGAAATAAAATAAATACAACTTAAATGAATTTTGTGACTATATCACTTTAACTTCCTCTTTCTTTTTAAATAGGTCCAAATGTTAATCACCAACATGTAGAACAAAAAATAAAACGCAATGCATTTACAATAATGTCAACAGCAAATATTTATTGATGTAAAGAATAAACAACCACATGTCGCCCTCCGTTTTGTAAACATTTTGTCGACTATTATTAAATTTCCCTTCCAACGTTCCTAAAAAAAGAAAGGATTGATTTCCGCGATACAATTGTTTAATTACATTTTCTAAGTGGTCAATATTTCAAATGGTTGAAGTTTGTAAAACTTAATTTTTTATGTAACCCCAGAAAAAGAAAATCACTTGTAGGAAGACCTGGCGATCTTGAAGCCAGGGATTTTCGAGTAGCGGCCGATCCATTTGTTCGGAACGTTGAATTTAGGCCCACTCTTACTTGCAAGGTGGAATGATGCACATCTTGTTGAAATAGAGATTTGCTCTTAAATATAAAGATAGTTCAATCTAAAGACTCACTAACTTATTTTGTAAAAGTTGTAAATATTTAGCGCATTCAATTCTCCCAAAGAAAAATGGCCCAGCGATGTTAGATATTTATTATACTACACCAAACGTTAACTTTAAAAGAATATTGGTTTTACACTCGATTACAAAATTCGGATTAGGGTCAGCACACCACCTACAATTTGGGAACTAACACGTGCCGTTGCTTGGGAAGGTTACCTCATCCGTAAATAATATTCGCTTTTCAAAATGTACAACATCCTGCTTAATGCCCTGGAACCATAAGCAAAAATCCATCTTAGCATGTAGGTATCGTTCTTGATGAATATGAATAAATTTAGATTTATACGGCAAATATTTGTTTTTCTTTAAAATTCTTCTAAATGATTTTCCAGAATACTGACTTTTCTCTTTCCGACAATGACATGGTAGGAAATTCAGATACAGATACTAAAACATTCAAACTATTTTCTTTTGCAGACACTTGTTCGATGCGATTGTTTGCATATATTTCCCATCGAACCAGTCTGCTTATTTTGTTTCAGAATTCTTAAAACAGTGGAGTTATGTATATTGCTATTATGCCTATTGTTAAAAATATTTTGCTGTTTCGCGATAGATATGATAATTTTCGCCATGTATCATAACTATTTATATTTTTTTCTTTTAAAGACAACTGTTCAGCATTCATCATTTTGACAGCAAAACTAAATGTCTGAATGACAAAATTTACTTGTTTGTCATGTACTCATTGCTACTTTGATTTTTACAATATGTAATTCTGAAGCCTGAGAAAATAATGGATGTACTATCATACGTGCACAATTTTTTATAGTTCTAAAATATATGCTACTAATAAAGAAGCATTTTGGCAGTTTTTGAAAAAAAAAGCGATTGAAAAGTTGATCTATATTTGTAATTATTTTGGTATTATTTGAAATCAAATCAAGGTGTGCAGCAAAAATAATAATCCCATTTTAAAGTTTTCTTTTTCAGGCTCATAAAATTTTTAAACAACTAATTTGGCATAGCATGCAATGATTTTCTCTCAAAAATTATACACAGAATAGGATTGGCTGCTGTATGATCTCAATAAATTTTGTATATAGGGTAATTCTAAAAAAAAAAACGATTAATCTCATTTTTTGCTAAAAATTAAGCGAAACTTCATATTTGGATATAGCGTTGAATTTGGAACAAATATTTATTAATAAAAGAATGTTCTAAAACTCAAAAACTGAAATACTTTACTCTTTAGCGTATTTCTATTTCCTTGACCTTCCCTGGTAATACAATAAATTTTTCGGCAGATTTGAAAAACTGTAAGAAAAAGGATTTACTAAATTCAAGACAAAGAAAAATTCCCATATGCTGCGCACTTTCTGCCGTCAACTGTATACATATTACTGTGTCTTCAATTTTATTGAGTTGTCCCAACTACACTGTAGTTGGGAGGATTAATAAATTATCTATCTATCTAATTATTTCTGTACGGCCTCATTATACTTTTATATACTTTATACTTTACGATTTTTATTCATGTCCTGTTTGAGAATTAACGACGAAATGAGCTGTATTATTATTATTAATTGGCAGGTTTAAGAAGACAGACTTCTAGCAGTAAGGCATGTGAAAATTAATAAATTACGTACATCAGCGTAAATGGTAAAAATTTTCACAAATATCGTAAAATCTTAGAAAACAAGCTGCGGATAGGTATACGAAACTCTGCCGTAGTACTCATGGAAATTTATGCTGAATTCAAATACATGATAAATATATGAGGTATTCCATTTTAAAATAACAAAGTTTCATGCCAACTTCTGGTTAACCGAAAGTGTGAGAAACTTGAAAATGTTTTAAAATAAAAGAAAGTGCCAACAAATTATTGCAAAACTGAAATTTTTAAACTGAAAGTTTTCGTGAATCTCGAAAACTTCCAAACTAGGCATACCGTGGAAAACACTGTGTATGAGTAATGATATTTATTTACTAAGTAGATTTGATGAAATTATCACCAAGAAGAAATAAAGATTTTTTTAAGGGAATATTTCTTTATTTCAATAATTTTTGCACATTTAAACTTAAGTGTTTAAAGCTGTTCTATTTTCACTTTTTCCTAAAACGTTGTTTGTGACGTATTCAAATTATCCGCTCATAACTGAATTTACCTTTACAAGCTCTTTCATCTTAAGGCGAATCTGGACGGCCTTTTTAATGAGATTCTCTTCCAGTAGATGGCGCGGGATTTTATTCCGCTGTTTGTAGACATTACCAATCAAAAATTTTAAATTTGATAAAGAGATTGTTTTGAAAACAGTATTTAAAATTGCGCCAACGTTTTATTTTTTTAAATTTTCTTTTTTTAAATTTTTTATTTGGTTTATTTGGCTTCCAAAAAGGAAAAATAAAAAAGTGGTCAAGGGCGACGGTTCAGCAGTCCTTACTAATACTAAAACATTTTTTTTTCATTTCTTTCTGATAGCAAATAGCGTCCGAAAGAGGAAAATGCGTTTTCTCTTTGATCTCGTCCGCCGGACAACCATAACTAGGACGGTAGCACACTCGTCGAATTGAGTGCGCTACAGAAATGATACTGGTTCGAGTAATCAGATCTTTTCAAAACATTAGTTAGTCTGTCATATAAACTTGAATGTATAGGGTAACACTATTTCATATAGTTTTTTAGAAAAATCAAAATTAAAATGCAAATTAATAAGATACTATCAGTAATTTTATTTGATTTACTAGGCTACAAAGAAAGCTATTAATTCAGAAATACATAATTATAGCACTGATAACATAATCCGTACTAAGAATCAGTGACTTATTTTGTAAATTGAGTAACTGCTGTTTTCCGAAAACTGAATTATCTCGAGGTATGCACAAATGTGAAGAGCATTTGTAGAATACGTGATTGCAGGAATAAACCTCAAGCGATAGTCAGATCGAAAAGATACCTTTGTCTTTTTGAATGGTATGAATTGTTTGCTTTCTATATTACATGCGCCCAAAATCAATTGCTAAGATTGTCTAGAGTATTCGCTACTGTACTATGATTTACAATACAACTTCCTATAGGATAAACTTGTGATAAATGAGTCAGGGTGCCAACACACTGTCACAAACATACAAACCTCACTGAACACACACACACAGACATCGCACACCTGTGTTTCAAGTACCTCTGAAGTTTTTTCTCTGGAAACTGACTTAAGCACTGCAGTTATTGTATGAAGAATATTACTTTCTTACAAGTAGCAAACCGCATTATCTAAAAATGGATAAAAGATACTCGTCAAAAGCCAAAGCATCTTCGTATCTGCGCGAAAAGAAAAAAGGCTTCTTCTAAGATTTAATGTTCTATTGTACCAAATGTAAGTACCATATCTACTTACCTAGACATTTTATTACTTTGTCATTGCGTATTTCAGTGCGCCAAAATCCATAAATAATTCTAGGGCGGTCAATATAAATGACTATGATACAAGGTATGTAATCTAAGCAGATATAAAAGAAATTGTAATTTATAGATACATTTTACCCAGTCGAAAAAATAGCTGTGTGCATTTTTTTATTTGCATTTTATTGATGTTCTGTTTCGTAATACCATTGGCATCAAGGAAATTATTGAAGTGGTTTAGTATTTATAATTATGACTCGTTAATAAAAAGTAGATACATTATTGATATTAACATTTACACATTTTAAGAATTGCCCACGTATTTAAAATAAGGTGGGAAGTAGGTTGGTTGTGTAAAATACGCAAAAAGACAGTACTGAAAGCAGAATTGAATATCCTTATATTTATACCTTACGTGATTCCATAGCAGACGTACGTAGATACGTCCTCAAAACAAACATCGGTCTGTGCGTTAGGCTACGATAGAAGCCGGCGGCCTGTCGGCATTTGATGGAAAAAAGAAAAATGAATATTTCTGTTTCGGCCGTTATTATTAGTCAAATTCAAAAATTCAAAAAGTTTTGTCATTAAGACATCGGTCTTCACATGCGCCGTTGAGCCGATTTTGGAAATTTGTTTTAATAACAAACTTACAACATTTAAAAATTTAAATGCAAGAAAATAAAAAAATTAAAACGTTGGCGCAATTTCAAACATTATTTTAAAGACAAATACAGTTTAAAATTTTAAAATCGGTCGTACCGTTTCGCGAAAAAAGCGCGGAATACTTTTCCGATTGATACAGTCAGCGAGCCCAAATGTTATAGGCAACCTAAATTTTGGCAAATATCACAGTAAGAAATGAGAAAATTAAAAACTTGTAGGTAATACATTATAAATATGTATGTCATTTAAGAATCTTATTAATTTGCTTGCATTATTAGATGTTTTAGTACAGCTATAATACTTTTTAGATGGGAGGGGGGGAAGTGACATCTCGAGACTTGAAAATATATAAAAAAAAAAAATACATTTACAAACGGTATCTATAAAGACTTATTGTAACCATAAAGACGATTATATAAACGTTGGAAATAACTGTCACAAAAAAAATGCCAAAAAACATGAAACCCATTTAGTTTTGTAACAAGTGCCTATAACATTTGCTCGCGACTGTATTTATCTCTGTCGCACACTTGGACGTCCAGCTTCGCCTTAATATAATACACTGCAACAGGGCAGATTTAATTAATTTTGTAAAATTTATTTAAAATTAAATGTGCGCCTACGACAGTTTTAAAGAGTATAAATTGCTTATCAGATGCGCTCTACGTAGATATATATATATATAGGTATACTAATCCTTAATTTTATTACAGAAAACGAAGGATCGTCGAGTAAATCGGAGAACTCCGGCATTGTCATTAGAGCAGAGCCCCGCAGGATTATCCGCACAAAGCAGCGGATACACAAACAACGAGCGCCCCGTTCCATTTGAATGGCGGCGTTCCCTTCACGTGGAAAACGTCATACGCAAAAACCCGTGCGGTAAAATAATGACGGCGCTCAAATAGTGCCGGGAGTGAGAGTCAACACTGTGCGCCAACAAAGTAGGTGGAGTAAACTAACGTTTATTTAGTGTATTTTAATTATCAAGCGATCGCTTATATCGACAAGCCCCTTGGGGATAGTTAAGGTGGTGATATGATTAACACATGCTATCTACATACATACCTATACTAGTCAGTCCGTCGCTTGCATGTTAACTTAATGTAATTATAATTTGATTTAATTTTTGTTTTAAATTTGTCCTATAAGTGTTCAACCATAGCTAAAATTAATTGGGATTAATGTACATTTTGAGTATGGATTAACTTTAATGAATTCCCAACATTAATTACGGGTAAGTTTTAATCAAACTTCACAGTAACCGCTGCAAATAGCTATCGTTTCAGGATGATATAAACAGAATACATTAATAATTACGTGCAGATTGAAAATGTCTCTAACGTGGAATGCTTTTGATAATTTTTAGTTTATTCTCTGGGTTTAAATATAATTACGCCCAGAAATACTTGAAAGATACATAATACATATCGATGAAAAGTGCCTATATTTGTAAATTGAGAATATTCAATTTTAGCGTTTTCTGGCCTTTATTGTGTCATTGTTTTCAAAAACCATAATAATTAAAAATAAGCTTAAATAAATAACTATTCAATTTCGATCCTCACCATGGAGATTGGGCAAAACTTGGTGTTTACTCTGAAGTGCATTAAATGATGCCCGAATTCTTTCTAAAAGTACGAAAAAAAGTTCAAAAAAAAGTTCATTTTCTACATTTAACCTTTTTTTTAAACCTCTGCTCAATTCTATTGAGCTTTGCAGAGAACAACTAAGGACACATACTGGCATGGCCATTTCCGATCCTTCCACCTAGTGGAGTGCTCGATATTTTTATACGAATTCGACTCTTTCCAACCATCAAACAACGTCTTTATTGGATATACGTATTTCTTTTTTGGATGTTGACATTCCCAGAAATATTTTTTCTAATTTTGACCATACATGCTGGCAAAGAATTTTTATAATATTTTTTAATTGACGAAAATATAATTTAAATAAGGTAACCAATCAAACTGTGAAATATTTTAATTTTGCCAGGTACTGTACACCAAAAACAAATCCAGATATGTTACGTATTTTTTTTTTTTTTCGTTGAAACCGAAACAGAACGACAAAGTACAAAATATTTAGAATTGTGTCCAGAACGACAACAGCTGGCCTATAGCATTTTTTGCAGATTCTGATAGAAACAAAATGCTAGACTAAAGAGGCATTGACAAAAGTTCTATGTTGCCGTGTATATTTACATAGCACTGAGGAATGGTATTTTCATGATTGGCAAGTAATATTGGTTGTCTTATTTATAAAATTTCTCACAGTGTTTATTTCTCAAAATATAGGAAAATATTAAAATATGTAAGTAATAAACTAGGGAAAATACTTTAAATTAGAGCAATTAAATAAAACTTGATAGTTAAAAAACATCTCCATTGTGCTAAACATGTATTCTATTCTATTGACGTCATAATTAATCTAGCATTAAATTAAAATATGGCAAATTACATGAAAGGCTAAACGTATTTTAAGTATGGTTTGCACAGTATTAGCAACGAAACAGATCTTGCGATACAATAATAGAGATTAAGTGCCACTGATGTAGTTTGTCCTGTACAGCTATTTCTTGAAATATAGTTACATTGCAAAAAAAAAGCCTAATTATTGCTTCTAATATGATATTTTTAATAGTATTTATGCAAAATGAGTATTTTTTTACTTTAAACTGTCGTCATAAGTGTAAGCAGCCATGCAAAGTATTTCAAACATCTATTGCAACTAACTATTCCTTCAATTATGGACATGTTATTTTTTTCTTCTTATCGCAAATGTAAAAGCTACAATGTGGGATAAGACATAAAAATGCTAAATGACACTGATGGAGTAGAAGTTTACATATAATTATATATCTGATTGTAAGTGTATATGTACCAAAAGAAAAATGAAGCAAAATGCTTTTGAATTAACACAAATAATATTGCCACAAACTTTAATTGGCACTTTTGCAATTATTAAAGAAAAAGTAATAAAATAAAGTTATCCGTAACTCTTTTGATTCAAGTTTCAATATTAACCTCCGACGTTAATGCAATTAGTATCTTAAGTATTTTTCTCGTTCTTGCGGGCTACTAGAGATGTTTATTTTTCTCGCGATTGGATTTTCCATAGTTAGATAAGATTTTGTAGCACTTCTGCTATCTAGTTCTACATTTCCTCAAGCAATGTGAAGCAGGACAAGCGAAAATTATAATATTCGTTTCGGGTTAAGCGCTTGAATGTATATTTTGGGAAATTGTTGATAGAATCATTTGTGCTTGAAGAAAAATTAAATGGCAAGGACACTTAAAATTTGCACTTTATTATAATAACGCTCAGGTGTGCGATATTGCGTGTTTGGATGATACTTGATTGTGCGGAAACTTGTTACTTTGTATATGATCGAGGAGAATTTTTTTTCTGATGATCCAAAATCCAAGATGGCGCCATTAGAAAATTGAGGGTAGAACGGAATGAACTAAAATGTTTATAAAAAAAAATATGCGACTACAGAAATGAGCATTAGCTGAAGATGAACTGGAATCGAGAACTGTTTTTTAGTTTTCTTTGCAAGGCCGAATAAAAGCACCATTCTTTCAAAATAATCTAGTGTATCATTGTCGGTGGTTCATTTCTTGTACATATTCAAAACAGATACGCGGTCTGAAATTTTTTGCTAAATTGAACACCTAGCTTTTTCTCCATTAATGAACGAATTCACCATGAAGAGATTGAAAATAAATAACTTGTAATCGCATTATGCATCTACCCACACAAAAAGTGCATATACTCGCAAAACTGCAGTTTTATGACGTAGCGATACAAAGTAACTGTTCGTATTTTATTGTTTTATTTTCATTTTAAATGAAATTTATCCGGCTCTACTTGTTTATACTTGTGTAGATATACATTAAGGGGTCTTTAAAAAGAAGTCGAAGGATAGATAATTTGGGACCCTCAGGATTGCTTCTTTGCACTAAAGGTATTAAAAAGTACAAAATTACATGTATTGACCAAAGAGAACACACCGGGTTGGACTTTGGAAGTTGCAAATCAGCATATTTTCAAAATTTTTCTGTTTTTTATTTTGCAAAGGTTGTGAACCAAAGCCTATCTTTTTATTTCTCTCAACCTGAGACTATTAATAAAAAACATAATAAAACAATTCCATGTATTCAGAAAAGCGCAATTTTTTTATGTAAAAGATTTGGAAATCTCTGTAAGTTTTATTGTTTAAAATAAACACATTTCGAAGAAAAAAAAAAACGAAATATCTCTAGAACTTATTTGTATATTGGCCTATATAAAATAAAATATTTTATTCAATCAATAGGAATGGTTTGCTGTATTATTTTTAATAAGGTACATTTAAAGAAGCGATTAATATAAAAGGAGAAAGATAATGCTTAACTAGTAAGGCCAAACTGCAGAAAGCGCAACACTTAAAATGTATGCATCATAGAAGAAAAAAGCATTGTTTTGTTATTTGAGGCGAAATGGCAAAAATTAAAAATAAAACTAATAAACAATTAGAAGAAAAAAAAAATATGGGGAGAATAAGAAACCAGAGAAACGGTTAAAATCAAGATCACGAATGCTCTAACTAATTTGAAACAGTGTATTTGTACTAGACTATAAAAAAACTACAAAGATGATAAACCGAACATTTATAATCTAGAATATAGAAAACATATAGCGAACATTTCGCAGATAAAGACACCGTTTAACTTTTTAAAAGTGAGAACATCATTTTTGAGATATGTAGCTTTATTCTTTTAAATTTTGTTTTTCAATAGAAGTTATTATGTGTATTGTTTTTAGGACAAATCTTTACAGTACTCGAGTGTTTATAAGTTATTAATTTAGAATTATTTGTAAGTAGCTTTATTTTTCATTTTAAAACAATTAATTATCATTTAAATGCAACATAGAAGCTGTAGTATTTACTTTTGGTGCAATTTAAAATCGTAGGCTCTGTAACCCAAAAACTATTATAATTTAAAAAAGAAATAAACTGATCAAAAGGTTGCTTATACCGTTGATAGCTGCAGTTGACTTCATTGTGCTTCTCATAAAAAAAGAAAAAAAGTTAAAAAGCTTTAAGATTTGCCTGCAAATTATTAGGCTCGATGCGGCCGTGTTCTGTCCATGTCTTGAATGTTATAGTTCTGAAAACGTTGTAAAGGAACGAAACTGAAAGATCCTATATTAAATATGTAACTTATCTTTTTAAGAACTACCCTAATCACCTAGATACTAATTTTAAGCTGTGCTGCATTTTTTTAATAATTTTGAGCTATTTGCTTCAGACTATATCAGTGTTGCATGTGAAAATGAACATTACAATAACAGATATAGTATTCTTAATATTATTCGGTTTTTATCTCGATATTATTATTTATTCAGAATATGTATAACGTGCAAAATCGGTTTTTTAGAAAAAAAATATTTTACGTGCAAATAAAGCATATTTTGAGCGTATTTGCTTTTAAAAGAAAAGAATGTACTTCTGTGGTGCAATCGGCATACAATGCAACGTTTTAGCTTTCAACGACAATCTCAATTATTATTCATTTATATTTTTTAATGCATAGTCACATTTTTATAAGCTATTTTTATACGTAACTGCTATGATAATTTTATTATTTTTTACTTTTGTCTGTTAAGCAGGCTGATATGTCCTAAGTAAAAGTGATGTTTATTGCTTTAAAATACTGAAAACATTGCCAAAGTAGTTAGCCGGTGTGATAATTTGAAATCCTGATTTCAGTGCTCACATGACACAATTAATTTAAGAATTAATGGTAATAATTAACATTTACCTCGAAGCTCGAAATACGGCGACTGGTTTGAACGGTAGATAGCTTGGGTTACTACAAATTAGATAGAAAAACAGGAAAGCCGAGTATCAAGCATCCGTATCCGCGCAGTTGTTCTGTGTGGGTGTAATGAAATCTGTCAGCGTGATGAAAAGTTGAATGCTTAATTGTCGTCAGACCATTAAGTCGGAATGGTTGTCGCGTGTGTGTTCTTATATGGTTTGCTGGTTTGCGTTTTGGAATCGTTCGCCCTACCACCTGTTATTAGGCTGGTAAGTGTTGTTCTTACTATTTTAGTAATCTAGTTCGTCCAATTTGGGAAATACTTGTCTATTTTACCTAGAATAGTTATGTTATGTGTAATAGGATTGAAGGTCAATTCTAGGGTAATTTTACAATTGTGCGTTTTGTGTTTATTCTACAAACGCTTCATCATGACTAAGGATGCTAAAAGCATCTTGATATTATCAAGAAGAGTAATTAGCGCATTGATTGTGCAGTGTGCATTTACGCCTTATTATTTACTGAAAGCAAATATCTTAGTAATGTAGGGTTTGTTAGAGTGGCGATAAGAACGTTCTTTAGTAGGGCAACTTGAACGACATTTAATTTTGTGGAAATTTGGAATGAACACCATGCAATTAGGTAGAACGCTCACTCCATATAATCCAACATATGAAAAAACATTAATATCCAATTAATTCGGCGCTTGCATGAGATTCTATTAAATGTCGGGATAATCGTTCAGAAAGAATTAGAATTAGAGTAGATTCTCATTATCCCACGAAGACCGAATGAATCAAGTACAAAGACCCTAAATTAACCTAAAACATACACCGGCTATCTCCCTCTGAAATGTAAACACATTTAAAACTGCTTTTCCATGCTTTTAGTTGTTGTTGTATAAGTCATCTGACCTAGAATCTCCAGAAACACTGCAGCCTCTTGACTCTTTATATTTGGTCTTCCATTTCTTTTACCCATTAAATTATATTCAGCCATTTCAGTATCAGAATGATACCTAATGCCTAATATAATTTAATCATAAATCATCCATAACTTCGCTATCCTGTACAGTTCTGACTGGTTGATCGAAATAATCCTCTGAATTATTTCCAGATCCTCGCATTCACACAGAGCGTGGTAAGCGTTCTCTGTCATCTCATTACACAGTCTGCAGTTGGTATCTCCAGTGTTGATCCCAATTTTCTGTAGTTGTCCTTTCCGTGTTCAGTGCGCTCCAAGGAGAGCTGTCACGGTATGAAGAAGATTCCTACTAAGTTGCAGTAGTCCTTCAGTCTTTTTCTTAGATGGTCCTTAATAAAGTCTTTCAGATTTATGCTGGTATATTTATCAAGTGTTCTTTGTGTTTTCCTTCACTCAACTTCTGTCTGCTTTCGTGCTCTGTTTTTGGACGTTTGAGAGGTTTGGGTCTATATATGAGGATATGATCCCTCTTTGCTAACCCATCGGCTTTTCGTTTCCTTCGATTGCCGAATGTCTGGGTACCCCCTCGCCCAAAGTGACTTTATTGCGTCTTGTCAGGCTGTTCCGCTCTCAATGCATTCCCAAACCAGTCTTGATTGTATTTTGGGATTCAATAATGCCACTGAGTATCGCCAGACTCGTCCTGTTGCAATTAGATTTGCAATTGTTTTTATAAGCCTCTAATGATTTCAGCTGCACAATGCAATATGCATATGGCTTGCCTGAAAGACTGTGTATATTCCCTAGAGGAAGGGAATTTTTGGGTTCTCACTTTACTACAGATTACTACTACTATTCTCGGGTTATTATCCGTCTGCTAAACTAGATCAGTTCTCCTAGCCGTCTCTGTAGCTAGATTTATTCCTGTTTACCTGATCCTGATTTCTGTCTCGAATTTTCTGTAAATAATATGTCAAATCATGTGGTCTGATCTCAATCCCAAAAGGTACTTCCAATGTGCGCAATATATTATGTCGCAATTCGCAATCTGCCGTTTAGGGCTTGCAACTGAATAGCCCATTCTAGCCTCTCCCGTTATCACAGGTGGCCTGGGAATGGTCTAGTAGCAATTCCTTGCTGCTTGTTATACTAATCGCAAGTCCTGTGTCTTGCAAATTAGATATAACAGTTTTTGTTGCAACTTAGTCACCATACCAGAGATGATAATAGGTCTAACCACATGAGCATACGTCAAGTACATATATTTGTGTTAATCCCATGATTTCATGTGCTTTCTAGTCGATAAGTGTTTGTCTCGTGCTAGTTTTAATTCTTTGAATCTATGATTCCAAGTTAGGTTAGGGTAAGAATGACGCCAAGATATTTTCTACGCTTACTTTGACCGCTTGAAATACCAAAGAATTAGCGACAAATGTGAACTATTCATCAAAATTCAGTGGTGGAGGCCCGCTTTCCGAATCATAAGTTATTTGAATGTTTTTCCATATATATTTTACGTATGAGTCTAACTCTTTTCCTGTGATTGTACCATTTTTCCCTAATTCAAAGTTTACACAAAGTTACACACTGTGTACCCTCGTTTGTCGTTTGTTGAAGGGTTTGGTCGCTGGAGAGGGTGCGCCTACAGGCACCGCATTAAACATAATAATTTTACCGGCGGATCTCGTCATTTACTTTAAAGTTTTCTTGATTGCTAGCATTAATTAAATTTTAATGATACACCTGAGAAGGCATATCATAAAATAACGGTAGTGAATAATGCTTAAAAGAATGCAAGGAAGTAATTTACAATCCGAATTTAGTAAGAAGTACTTAATTTGCCTCATTAAACTAATGTTACATTCATATTACGTCCAAATAGATTTCATATTAGAGAAATATAACAGGGGGTTATCTTCTCAATCGAAGTAATTACAGGGGGCCACACATTGCCGTCGTTTATATACGAAACGGTACTATTTTCAAGTGTTTTTACTAAGGTATCCGGGTTCGAAGGACATATTCAAAATCATTTTGAAGTATACGGGTGACTCAAAGAAAGATACACCAAAGTTTGAAAATTAATGAACACACTGTATATCATGATAATTCTGATAGTAAGACTAAATAAAGCAAGTCGGTGTAGGTTTCTTAACTCATCGTTTACAGATAATTAACTATCCTTCAAATGTAGACAAAATTGAAAAGGCATGCCTGCATGCATATTTAAGCTAATATTGTAAATGTTTTTAACTAAAGCATTAGACTTGATAATAAAAAAAAAGTAATGCAAAAAATTATACAGAGTGACAAAAAAGGATTTAATTTCGCTATCTTTAAAGCAAGTAACTTTCTTATTTTAAATGAAACACCCTGTATTATTACCTTATTTAGATTCTAATTTTAACGGTCCTTAAATTGTAGTAAGCTTACTATACTATCTCTTTAGTTTCTTAGTAATTTAAAATTTCTTTTTCAAATATTAATCCTAGCCATATTTTTTTCTGAAGTAGGCTTGGAAAAACTGCTTTATATTCAACATAGAGAGCGGATATTTATAGCTGACTCTTCAACTTGGCTTTTCTCCGTACCAATTAAAAGTCATCACTAATAAATTTTCACAATGTACTTTATTAAAACCGATAAACTGATATGTTAAAAACTGCTAATGTTTAAAAAATGTTCCAAAATAATGCCATGTTTTTTCAATGCAGAGGCATTCTTTCTTGAAATGAGTCTTTAACATTACTCAAAACATTTAGTATATAGATCGAAACGCCATTCTTATTCGCTCTTTCATATTGTCAGGTTTAGTGGTATACCATAAATATAGTTTCAATATATCCCCATAAAAAAAGAATCTAGGCTCGGTTAGATCTGGAGGATCTTGCTGGACAATTTCTGTGGACCTCCACGGCCTATCCACGGAAAGGCGCAGGCGCACTCTATTGCAACCAAGTCTTGTCGTATCATTAATAGGCATATTTTTCAAAGGTATTGCTAAGTATATTTTATAAATCGTAGAAAAATGACCATTCAAGAACCATCAAAAAATTATGGACTATGACGTGCTTCCCAACTATCCGCGGACCACACATTAATAGACGATCGATTTGGACGATTTAGGGTTCTAAAGAAAATTGGGATCTCGTCACTGCAATAATGAAAATTATGCCTATTAACTAACCGTTGTGATCAAAAATTGACTCAATCCGAAAATAACACATAATCGAGAAAAGTTCTCATCTTCCAACTTTGCTAAAACCCATAAACAAAAATCAAGCCACGACATAATTACTTCCCAAAGTTCTCGATGCGAATGTAGTGCAATGGTAAAATTTGCATAATCTTTGATATTCTTCCTCCTCTTTCAGTTAATTTTCGCTGACTTGTATGCCGATTTTAGCAAGAGATCATAACTAAAATATTATTTCTTATTTCGGTATCGTGTTTGTCGTTCTGTTTTCTTATACACACACTTCTGTACTTCGAAAAACTGCAGAAAATTTTCTAAAGAACGCTTATCAGGATATTTTTGCGCATAAATCTTGATGCTAGCAACAATTTTCTTCACACTGTCAATGCACTTTTGTCGTATAATGAATAATGCGACACTTTTGTCTAAGCCTACTTTTAAAAAAGATAGATAGAAAATTAGTATTTGAAATGAAAATTCTAAATTACTAAGAAACTATAACAGATAGTATAGGAAACATTAAGTACAATATTAAGACCGTTAAATTAGAATCTAAATAAAGCAATAAATACAGGCTGTTCCATTTAAAATAAAGAAATTACTTGCTTTAAAATAGCAAAAATAAAAAGTATGTTATGTTCACCCTATATTTTTTTACTATTTTATATCATCTCTAATGCTTAGTTAAAATAATACAGTTTAAAATCTAGCTTAAAATGCACGACAGGCATGCCGGTTAAATTTGATCTACATCTTGAAGATAGGTAATTTCTCGTAACGAGTGAGTTAGGCAAAGAAACCTAACACCAACTGGCCTTATTTGTCTCGACTACAAATATGCCAAATTACAGGCTTCCATTGAATTTTTCTCAACTTTGGTGGCGCTTTGCTTTAGTCACTCTGTACACTTCAAATAATTGAAGATGTGTCCTTCTAACCTCGTATTAACGCTTTAACAAAGAAGAAACATTGAAAATATGTTCACTTTCGGATACTAAACCGACGCGAGTGTGGTGGCACAGCCTCTAGATTAGCCGGCTACCCGTTTCGGTCAGAGATCATCATTAGAGCCATGTAACGTACAGACAAACGAAATACATAGAACATAAACAAAAACTACTTAACCAAATTTAAGCAAGATTAGTACAAAAATATTGTGTGGAACAAGAGACGGAGAGGATGAGACAGACTGAGTGTCTCATCCTCCATTGCCTTGTTATTATTCCTAAATAAAAATAATATTACAGTGTGTTTTTTGTACGTACATATAGGAAAACCATATTGTATAAATAATATATTTATTAGTTAGATATTGAAACATATGATTTTACTTGAAATTAGATATCCATTAGTGTTAGTTTTTCTGATTTTGCAATACACTGCAATAATTTGTAATAAGTTTTTTGTTCATATAAACATTCTTAGATTGCTACATGATTTCCTTCCAAAAATTATATATTATTCATTTGTAGAAATTCGTACATATCTATCCGGCTTTAGTAAATAAACCAATAAAAACCATCAAAATCTGTTGATCTCCTATATTTCGTTGTTGTATAGCATCGGAAGATGATATGCGTTTTTGTTTTGTTTCGATACTAGAAGTTATGTTTTTTTAATAACGTGGTTTTTAAAACTCTATTGCTTTCCAAATGTAAGTACTTTGTTGTTCACGAATGTAGAATTAGAATATTTTAAGAATCTTACAGATAACTAAGGCCTTCACCTAAAGTAGAGTACATTAGGGTGTTCTAAACGCAAACGAAAGAAGGGGGAAGCTGGTATTGGTGGCGGAAAGTTAGAATGAATCATGCACTAACGCGGTATTGAGTAATTTGGTTTGAACTAAAGAGGCAGAGAAACGCGCCCCTATTAAAAAGAACCACATTTGCTAGTTACCTACAACCACCCAATGCAATGTGTGAATTAGTGTTTAATAACTCAGTAATTTGATAACCATAGTGGTGTATTATTATTTTTTTTTTGCAAAAGCAGTTAGAAAACGTCCTACAACCGACAAATAATAAGTTATATAAAAACTACTTAATTGCCCTCACCAGTCTTCCGGGTATACCAACAGGTAGCAGCTCCTTGTTATAAATTGCCGGAATCTGATTATCAAGAGATTTAAATCATCAACTTAAAACTTTCGAAAGTGTTATTGGAAATGTAAAAAATTACAGCAGTATTACGTATGACGAGGGGGACTGAACATTTTAGTCGCCCAAGACCTAAGCACGTCGGGATATTGACATAGACCGTCTAACTTGTATAACAGATTTCGTACAGACGAAGGCAAAGTTTACTAGAATTAGAATGAAGCTATTCAAGACATTCGTCGGTTGGAGGTTTTCAGCTGTAGCTCTGAGTACAGGCGAAAACAAATCGACATGTAGCGGTTTGAATATTTGCATATTATTCGATACGCAAACAGTTTACGTTGTCCTACGTATTTTAAATGTAAAAGATTGAATTATTTAGCAATTATAATTTTATTTGTGGTTGCAATGTTTATATTCCTTTAGCTTCTGAGATCATAGACGGTGATAATAATATACCTAAGTTATTTACTCACATTCTAAAATTTGAAACTCAAATTTTTATGGATCATTTTAGGATGGCTTTTTAAAGCTTCTTAGGCAATCTTTAAAAAGATATTGCTATGATATCTAAAGTATGGAATCTATTTTAAAGGACAACAAGGTTCTAAACTAAAGGAACATGTAATTCAAAAGTGAGGCGTGTACTCAGTTGCCTACTCTACAGGCGAATTATGAAATTGTTAAAGATAGTTATTTAAAATGAATAATATTAGCATTAGGTGCTAAATATTGCTTTATTATAATGTAACTTTATTTTATATGTTATCAAATGACCTGTATTTTTTTTATGTATGTTATATTTTGCTCGAGAGATTTGTCAGTCTTCGGTTTTTTTTTAAACTTTGGCGTATTCCCCTCAACTATAGAAAATAACGGTATTTAATGTCGGTTAGCTTTATCTTTCAAAATTCAGGTTGGTCGACCTGTGTGATAAACAATCGAAGGCTCTTGACCATTGAATATGATTTGAATTCTCATTCTGTTGGTGGCTACCAGACACGACGGTTGTCTTAATTTTCCTATAACGTTTTTTTGCCACAACTGTAAAAAAATTATCAAGTTCCAAGAAGTTTTACCTAAAAAAAGTATCGATACAAATCCGTTTTTTAAATCCATATCGAATACCTGAATTTTGCCAAGAAAATATCCTATAAATATCTACGAAGACTTCCCGACCAGATTGCTTTTCCATGCCATTGAGGACCGAGACCGGGGGCCCATCTAAACTAACCACCATTTCCAGCGCCAGAGTTGCCAGCGTCGTGCCTTTCCAAGTTAGTATTCCATAGAATCACCTCGCCTAAAAGCAGAAGGGAATTATTTCGTTTCTTTCGAATATTATTCAGAAACTTATATTTTGTGTAATTTATTTCACTATACGACCCAATTTTGGGTTCAGATTTATAATTAGCCGCCTTTTAGTAGTTATTTAGTAAATTATTGTATGTAGGTTGTATAAACATATCACCGAGTTTGACTCTCGAGTATAAATAGCTATCTTAACAAATAACGTTAATAATAGATAATCGTTTGCCATAAAAATTTAGTATTTGCGTTTTTAACAGATAGATGCGCCGGTTTATTTATTTTATATTTTAATTTATATTTATGACGTTCCATAACCTCATTAGTCTTTTAAAAGCCAGGCTAGTTTAATACGTTGTTTTTGCTTAATAATATTGTCTTATATAGTAGTTTTACTTGATTCCTTTTACGTACCTTGTGATCATGAAGTTTCAATTGATAAGGCAAACATAGCATTTGGGTAAATAAATAAAGATTTAAGCTTTTTTGGTTTGAAACGTTTCTTTTATTTGTACAGTAAGTGTTTCACATCGATTTTCGATATTTACTTATTTCAAATTTAATAAACCGAGAAAGGGCTTGAGGTGCGCCCGTTAGGTGAGAAAAAAAAACTGCCTATTCGTTAATAAGCGTACGGAGTACGATTCTGACAGACGATCTGGTCTCCTTTGAAGCGTCAAGTGCCACCTAGCAGGTAGGAAGTCACTTTCTACAGTTTTCTTTCACTTACTTGGAGAGGTCGCTGGGTGTATTGAAACCACTAGTTTAATTAATTTGATTTTTATTGAAAAAAAATAAAATAAAATCGTAAACGGACAAGCTAAATGAAAATAATATAAATTTGAATATAATATTAAATTAGTATTGAACTATAAAAAAATAAAATTTAGAAATCCCGGGCATTGTGTTCTGAAAGCAGAGCAATATATTTATTTATTTATTTAGATCTTTGGGATAACCACAGACCAGATAATCCAAAAACGCTATCCGTAAATGAATGAATATGATTATATCCATATAATTCAAATTTTAAACAAATACTAAATTACACTATAAAAACAATTCTGATGTAGTACCAAATTATACTACAAAAAATAAGAACAGAATAAATTTTACAACTTAAATGCTGCATTGTATTTAACAAAATTAACTGTATTGGGTAGTTATTTTCTACTAAGGTGTTCGTTATATTAGTTAAAATTTTGAAAAGGAAACGATTATATAAATTATATAATAACTCACATAAATATACACAAATTGAAAAAAAAAAACTATAATAAAAAATAATTATAAATACGTGGCACTGCCATATATAAACGGTTTGTCACAAAACCTAGACAAAGTTTTATTAGAACATGATATAAAAGTGGCTCACAAAAATGCAAACAATCTCTCTTACCTACATACTAAATTAAAAAGTAAAATCCCACATAATAACAGTCAAATGTCATAAAATAAACCACTAGGATTGTAACGACTCTTATATTGGGCAAATGTCACAATATCTAGATGAATGATTAAAGGGTCATAAATATTCTAAAAACAGCGCACAATCTAAGGGTCATAGTTTTAATTTTGAGAACATAGAGATTTTGGACAGAGAGAAACATATAAAGCGCAAGAGAAATACTAAAATCAACACATAACAAAAACAACAAAAATGCATGTATTATTAACAGACATATTAAATTTACCAAGTTTATATTATACCATTATTTAAAATTATCAAAAATAACCAGTATATTAAATAGTACACCTGCATATAGCCAAATAAATAAAATATATAGACACAAATAACTATACCATAAATAAAAACAAAAATACTCATATACAAACCAGTGAGATCGAGGCGCGTAACATCACACATAAACACATTACTAGAACAATATTTAAACGAAGCACATAAAATATAGTACCTAGACATTAAATTTAGAATTTAAAGTATAACGATAAAGTTTTTAAATGAATATGGCTATACCGGGGTCCAGCCTAAGATGCAACGTTCCATAGCCGATTTATTATTGTTTTTTTGGAAAAATGTTTCAAATAAATGTTGCCTCGAATCATATTCTACACATTTTGAAATTAGTTTCAGTTACGGTGGACTTCCGGTTGTACCGGAAGTAGGTACTAACTTTATTATTTTAAATGGAACACCCTGTATATTATTGTATTTTGGGATTCCTTGTTAAATTAAATAAACAAAACCTTAGGCATACATTTGGGCTAAGTTGTACCGTTTCCGAATTACATGACGTTTTTCGAAAAAAAATGACATTTGACTTTGTACATACATTTAAAATATAAAATAATCTACAAAACAAGTAAGTTTTCTTTCAAGGTATCTGTAAAACTTGCAAAACGAATATTAATCTACTGGACCCATATTTGTGTTTTCAGGTTTTGCTTAGTTTACCTAACTCTTACCTAACTCCTTTAACATTAATTTCGTAACAATTTTGCAAATTGATAATTAATGGATTAATGGTCTCTCTATTCGCTGCGCACATAGTTAAACGACTTTTTATCTGTCACCGACTCTTCGAATATCTTATTCTTTTGCGTGTTCGTACAATGGACAATTCCACTTACGTTTAACTATATACATCATATCACGTTCAACATTTGTTTGGTCGTACACTTTTATAGAACAAGCGTAGTCGTGAGATCTGTAGAATGCCGATTGAAATATTCTTTACCCGTATATACTATTTCGGAACGCGTACATTTTTCATTAGGGACATAAACTATGTTGTCACTAATACGTCCCGCCCTCCATTGTTATATATGCAGTCCATAGATTAGTTACATAGTAGATATGCAACTCTTTGCTCTTGTGACGTTTATAGAGGTTAGTTATAACAAAGAACACCGAGGGCTGTATCAAAATGGATTATGGCTAATATATGGATATATTCAAATTTAAATATTATTTGAGAATATGCTAGAAGTTGTGGAAATTAGTTATTTATGTAAAATCATCAGCAGTTTCTACTATATTATTGTATAAACTACTGATGATTTTACGTAAATAACTAATTTCCACAACAATAAACTTAAAAAGTGTAATAGTAAAGGTGATTAAAAGACAAGTTAGAAATGGCACTATATTAGTCTGAATAATGTAATATATGCTTGAATAAACATTGATCATAATTACACATATGAGGTATATAAATAATTTAAACAAATCTTAAAAGGTATTAATTTTTAATACACATATAATATTCATAATATAAGGTATCAGTAAAAAAAATATACATATTGATAAGCAAATAAATATATAGAGGTAATAATTTATTTTAAATAAATATATTTATCTACATATCTTAAATCATCTTTTTCGCCCCTTACCCATATTACTTACTTCAATATTTAATATTATCATCTAGATTAAAAAAAATAGTGTATCTACTCACTTTAAAATATTATTAACATTTTGAAAACAGTAAGTAACCTTGTAAAAATATTGAATAAATTGTGTTGTAAACAATTAAAATTGTATGCACATATTTATTTAATTTTTTCATTAATATTTGTAAGATATTGTTCATGCAATATTTAGGTATAAAATTTAGCAGATATTTTTAAGTATAGAGTATTTAGAGTTAATAACTGGACTGTACTCCTTTTCAACAATTACGATACATTGTTCTTCTCAGGCTGACCTACAATTTTTAAAATTTTCTTTGCCAGATACCCCACAACAAAAGCATGAATATGAATAAAAATGAAAAAAAGTATCCCCTTCGTCATCCTGCAAATGCTGGGAAGGCTCAATGCTTTCTATAATATTTGGGGTCTATACATATATATTGTTTTAATGAAGTCAAAACTCTAACGTTTTAATTTTCCTCTCAATTAATGCCAGGTGAATTACCTGACACAAAATTTATTATCAACTTCTTAAATGAATTTACAAACGCACTACAAGTGGGTTGATATTTCTGACTCCGAATTACCACCAGACTTTGCAGCGATTCCTCTAATATGTTATTCACAACATCTTCTTCAGTGTTACCTAAGAAAATTTAAATATGATATATTTTTGCAACTATTTATAACAAAGAAAACTTACGATGAGGAAACAATAGATCGGGTACAGTGTCTTCTCTAAGATTTGTCCTATTCTTACTTCCAGTTAAATTCATTTCATTACTGAAGTGAACATCACTTTCGTAGCTTAATCGTCTTTAATATTTGATGTCTCACTTCTGGCCTGTTAATAAATCTGGTCCAAACCTCAAATCTCTGCAAAGAAAATATTAATATTAATACTAGAAATTATGGAAATTAAATATTTGCACAGATTAGAAAATGTTTCAGAATTGTTTACGTCACTATTATACAACGATACTTACATCCACTTTTAACACGGAACACAATAGTAAAACGCCATAGTTTTGCAATTTAAATATAAACCGAGCACAGGGCAGTGCCCTAACGAAAACAAAAAACACGAAATGTTTCTTGTGTCAGCATGTACACGTCCATATTTATTTTTAACCATCAACAATACATAAATATACGCCAGTTTTTCCTGATTGGTCAACATCATGTGACGTAAGGTGATTGCAGCGCTCGTTGTCATTTGTCAATACTAAAAATAAGGACCGGCAAAAACAAACCAAGTACCACCCCGTGATGTAGTCGTTCTATGCAAGCGATAACATTAATATGGCGCTGCTATCTAAAAATGTGGACGGGCCAACAACTTATTTTTATATTGTATTTGCTAGTAGTAAGTAGTAGAAAAAATAAAAGTGCACCATTGTGGTACAATAATGAATTATTACTTGGAAGGCGTAAGTTTACCTAACAATAATGTTCTTTGTTGTAAATTGCTAACATGTCATTATTAAAAGATTTAAATTACTACTTAAAACTCTTAATATTAGTTATTGTATTTGCAAAAAATATATATATACCTAATTGCTATTTCACTATCGACAAGGGAAGGCACTGTAAACATTTCAAGTCGCCCGAAGACATTTTTAGTAGTTCGTAAGTCACTGCTCTTGGGAATATTGACATAGACAGTTCAAACTTCAGTTCAGCAAGATCCCACCTACATACGAAGATACATAGGTACTTATATAGTTTCCTAGAATCGATGGCTTAATCACGGGATTTCGTCGGTTAGAAAATGGGTACTTATAGGTAAAGCCACAGCAGTTAGTGGTTGCCCCTTATTCAATATGCAAACAGTTTATGTTGTGCTAAGTATTTTAAAATGTAATAAATTATTTTTTTTCGCAATTATAATTTTGTTTGTTGCAAAGTGTGTTTGGGCATCTCCTTTAAGCTCAGAGATGATGAACTGTGATGATATACCTAACCCTTTTATTCGCTTTCTGAAATATTAAAATCTGGATTTTTATCGATCATTTTAGGGCACCTTTTTAAAGATCTTAGGTACCTAGTTATATTTAATTTACACAATTTAAAACATATTAAGAGAATTACTTGTAGAAGTTCTGAGCGTTACAGTCGGTTTTCCACTATCAATATCTACAACAAAAATAAAATTTATTTCTTACACTTGATGTTATCTTTTTAAACGTTTTCTTATATAAACTGTGCAAATATTTCTACTACCAATGCTACCAGACAAATAAATATGGAACAAAAAAAATATTAGTATACTCGGACTCTGCATCAAAAACGTAACATATGACGTACTCAAAATTTATTAAAGAATTCCGGATTTACTTGTGTAGAA
Organism: Protaetia brevitarsis; assembly: GCA_004143645.1. NCBI lineage: Eukaryota > Metazoa > Arthropoda > Insecta > Coleoptera > Scarabaeidae > Protaetia > Protaetia brevitarsis. Next base: position 27,375 of record RXPK01001499.1, read on the forward strand.
TTTGTTTTTCTTCTACAAGGTTATTATATAATTTGTTTCTGCAAGTATTCAGTAGAGGAATACGGTATCCAAACAATTTCCTGCATGCACACATTAAGTATTTATTCTCGTAAGTAATTTTAGAGAGTATACGAAAACTAACCTCACTTTGAAATTACGAATTTCGTAATGGATTTAGATATAATAAATCATTTGATTAAGCATTAACGTCGATTTGTTCTATTGCTTTTTAATTTATTTATTTGTACATTTATCCTCCCATATTTTTCAAAATAATATACGCTATTCGAGGGTAAATGAGTATTATTTATGAAAAAAAAAAAAGAAAAATAGTGGGTGTACGCGGGTTATAAGCAGTGTTGGGCAAGTTAGGGGAAGTGAATAAATTTCTACAGCGATTAGACATACTCGTATGTTGTCGGCTCTCAGTAAATCACTAGTTAACACTGCTCCCCACTCATGACGCGAATAAACACGAGTGTATCTAGTGGCTGTACAAATTTATTCACTTCCCCTATCTTGCCCAACACTGGGTATAAGGCTACTAAAAAAATTGCTGAAAACATTTTTTTTCAGTGATTATTAGAGCGGGTACAAGTTTTATGTTTTAGCCATAAATGTACCTTTAAGTGTCTACAACGTGTAAAAAAAAAAATAATGAAATATAAGAAGTGGTTTTCGAAAAAACAATATTTTTTAAAAATTAAATAATTTTTTTTTTCGTCAAAACTACGACTCTTTTAAAGTTGAGAGAGAAATATAATAGCCATCCAGTGTAACATATAAGGCAAACAGGAATGAAATTATGCTCAAGGGCATTTCTCACTGTAGGTACTTACCTGGCTACGGTCTTTTACAAACATTAATTACATACCATATGCCCAAAAAATGAAATGATGTGCATTTGTTACTAATATGACAATAAATTTAAGAAATCGGTAGATTAGATAACGTGAAACCCGAGAAAGTAATTTGATAAAGGTATTAAATTTTTGGTGCTTCTGAAAATTACTATGCTCATGAAAAGTAAAAATCAGACTCTTTATACATATTTTCATTTTTCAAGCAAACCACTTGGTTGTTCGTTCTAATTTTTAGTTCAACTTTGCTACATTATAGATTTCGTTGATATTTAAGTAAATTGTCACTACATAACCACGTAACTAAACTAAAAAGTAACTGTTTAGTAGCAAACACTTGCTGTTACAACTTATTACTTGTAGATTTTAATATTCACATTCTTAATAAATATGACTCTTGTTCATAACACACAGATTTTAGTATTTTAATAGGAAGTAACGAAATCTCATTACATCTCCCAGTAGATAATCTTTAAAATCGATAACGTTATGGGATATATAAAAACCTAGGCATACATTTTGATTAAAACTTTAGAATTTTTAAAAACAAAAAGGCAAAATAAGTCAACATCATATTATTATGTCATATTTTCTTACTGTCACACGTTTCTAGAAGCTACAGATGTTTTTGCGATATTCAGAAACAGTGGCAGTCAGAAACTCTTAAATATAATTCTTTTAAATGAAGCTGTGGCAAATGGGCTATTACTCTCGATTGAAATTAAAGCTGTGCAATAAAACTTATTAGTAGAAAATTAACCTGCGACACTCAGGAACATTAATAAAAATGCTCACCATATTTTTCTAGTTTGAAAGAGCCATGCATGAACTCTCAGTCTGCTACCGGGCGTTGGAATGCCTTAGATAGGCGCAGAGACTTAAGACAGTAAGCGGATAAACGATATATTTTCACCACTTTTACATCTAATCCATGATGTACTAAAGCCTTGATATTCAAGAACTTCATTTTAGAGTTGATGATGAACATTTGTATATATTTTGCTTCAATGTAGGTACATGGATAGTCTAAAATCAATATTCCTTTCGTAAAGCGTTAACAACAAAATATATCTGTAACTGGTAGAAGTCTCATATCTGTATACATCTAATGGTGTCACATCTTTTTGTTATTTTTTTTTTAATGCAAAAATCAGCTGTTTCTTTAAGAGGAAATACATTTTAGTTAGTGGCGATAAAGAGAATATAATATTATGTTTAGAGCCTAAGGTGATAGAACATGTACACCTCAAACGAAAACTCCATGAAACGTCAATATTATACACTAGTTATTTTCTAAATTAATGCATCTACTTACGTAAAAAAGGAGCTTGTAATTCGCGTTTTTTTTTTTTCTAATATTATAAACCACTCAGCATCTCTAGTATAGAGGAAGCTTTATATCGAAACTAATCACATTTACTTAGTAGTACCCAATGTACACATTCACGTGTTGCGTATTTGCAATGTGAATTCACAACCGGCTTTAAACAAGCATGAGCAAATTGAATTGACCTGTAATAATGAATCAATGTTTGATTTGCTTGATAAAGCAATTTCCTTTGAAATCTCATTGGTACATGCATGTATACCTTCATAACCAGGTTTAACCTATACATCGATTATTATTAATTTCAGTCAAGAGCATAAACAGGTAAAGGCAGGGCTTGGCAAGCTCTATATGTTGTTTTTGGCATCGTCGACTGTAAACATTATTACCTGTCAACTAGTGCAACAGTAAGGTTACTTTACCGTCTGTTTAGGGTAACACGCACCGCATTTTTCCGGGTTTTACAGTTATTTCTAATACACACTATATATGCGCAATATCCTTTAATTTAGATAAAAAAAACACATTTATCGGTAATTTTATTAATATTTCAATTGAAATTAATGAAAAAACATCATAAAAAATCACTTTGGTATAAGTCGACAATTACCGACCGTTACATTGGTATATTTTTTTACTGAAGTTGTTTGATTACTTTTCTCAACCAAAAATCACAAATATCTTATGCTGGTCATTTACAGCGCTCGAACTCCTCAGCAACCTACCAAACTCTAATGTAAATAGCTATTCACTTTTCGCTATATTATCGCATTGATAAATATCCACTGGGCTAAGACTGTGCTCTTCTCTCCCCGGGAATTGTTGATTCCAGTAGTAACACTGTGCTAGTTGAAAATGTCAACATTGATGGCTCCTGGATAAAAAACACAATACGAGTACACTGACGCCACCGCCCGCGCCCGTTTTGTAAAGTTTGCTCTGGTTTTCGAGACATTCACGTATAAAGGTTGTACCAAAAACAAAACTCAAAGAAATTTGTTTGTATATTTTAACCATTTTGTCGAACTCAATAGCTCTTCTGTTTTATAAATATTCAAAAATAAATTTAGATCTTAAGTATTACATTTACACATGGGTATTTATGGTCAAAATCTTAAAGAGAAAAAATCAGTGTTACATCGAGCTTTCGCAATTCCATTTCAACAGCCCGTCATTAAAGGTTTTTCTTTTTTTTCTCACAATCATTAGTGAAATAATTTAGCTCAAAGTCAAGATAACCTACGTCAGAGTGCTGTTGCTAGCAAAGTACAGCATCAGAACGTATTGCTGTGTACTGACTGAATTGAAAATGCAAAATGAAATAAAAAAAATTAAAAGAAAATTAAATTAGCTAGCTGAACGGATAAAATTTTAAAGGGCGCAAAAGAACAATTAACTTCAGAGTTACCCTCGCGAATTAAAACTTGAATCTAACCACGAAAAGTAATTTGTGTGTAAAAGAAAATTGACTTTCTTAATTACCCCAAAAATTGAAATGGTTTAATTTAAAATAAAAGGACAGAATTTTTAAGAATTTTAATTAACAATCAAAATTTTATTCAAAAAAGAAAGTTCAAACACAAATTGCAGGAAAAAATACTGTGAACAAAGGGTTCTGGCCTAAATTTACAAACTGCGCGTGATTCTAAATTACAATAAGACAATGCTATTTCCTATATCAAAGCAAAAGATAAGTTTGTTCAGGAAGATTGTCCTATTATACCAATATCAATCCACGTGGTTTCAAAATAGCACAAACTAAATTAAGCGTGGACAAATTGTAGCAAAAAAAAAACAAGAATGAAAAACTAAATCAAAGCACAAGCTGGCTATCCACCAAACCGAGGTTGATTGATAATTAAAAACGAAACAGTAAATTAGAAAAACGGAGAAATTAATTCTTTGAACTATAATAAAAAAAAAACTAAACTGAAATATATCTTCCTGCACATAAATAATAAATGATCTTACATCTATAATATGTACACATCAATATAACAACAATTATTATTAAGCGAATTCCTTGATTGACAAGAATAAAACAAATAACGCGAATCAAATTACGATATAAAAATATAATACAAAATGGCTGCAAAGAATTTAAAAAAAAAAATACTCACGCTAGCGTCTACCAAGGAACTGCGTGACAAATTCAACCGCTGCGTACAACGCAGTTGTATTTCATACAACAACAACGCAGACGCACAACCAGTACGCCAACGGACAAAATCTAATAGAATAAACATTAAGCAGAACTAGCAAGTGCTAGACATCTAAATGAATGAAATTAATTTAAGAAAAAAAAATTAACACTTAACTAAATAAATCATACAATCAATTCATTAACTAAATCTTATATAGAAATAAAATCTACATCTGTGAAAATCCTCTCGAAACATTGACAAAAGCCGAACGGAGTAAACATGACAACATCTGAATTTGCGAAAAACGGGGTGCCAGTCCACAGCAGTATATAAAATTAAAAACACGCTACGATGATAAAAAAGGGATACTAGCAATACGTGCAAGATAAAATTGAGAAATTACGACTTAAAATTTGCCAAAGCATCGATCGACAGCTGAGTCGAACACCAAAAGATTGTTGGTAAAAATTTGAAGAATTTTCAAACTCTTCTGGTGGAACTTAAGATTCGAAAGGCGTAATATTCTAGCACGAGCAGATAGAGCAGATAGGGCGTTAAGTTTCCAGGAGAGGGGTTAATTTTAAGAGAAAAACAAATATCTTAAAACTTATGTTGCCGCTCTTAATAAGAAATTAAATAAGTTTTGAGTCGTAATTTCTTAATTTTAAAGTACATTGCTAGTGTTACTTTTTTATGGTTGTAACATGTTTCTAATTTTATATAATACTCACTAATCTTGCGATTTGCTAATAGCAAAACTCTGTCTACTTAATCTTAACGCCGGCGCCGTGCGCTCACGTACTTCTCTAAATGAATATATATATGTTTTTAAACTTTGTACTTCTAATTATTCAAAATTGAAACGTTAATTATTCGCGCTTATAAATCCACTCCATTGTTCTACAGTGATTAACTAGAATTGTTTCCTTCAATCGATCCCTGCGGCACGACAATTCTAGGGTTACACATCGGTATCACATCCTGTTGCTCTGGGATATATTACCCATCTAACAACAATCAGTACAGCAAACAATTATTTATATTCCATTGTATAAAATGAACGTTGAATGGCGTCATTGAGCGTTTTGAATTATAACGTACCGATATACTATCTGATAGCACTGCGATGCAACTGCCTCTAACTCCTAAAATAAAGGTAATAGAAGAAAAAAACACGGGAATTTCTCTCCCTGGAAGGACATGTAACCTATTTTAATCTTATTTTTCAATCAAATGGAAATATATGTGTATAGATCTCAAAGTAATCTTCAAGTGGTAAAGTGTTAATATCGACGAAAAGGACTTGAGTGATAGGAACGAAGGGAATTTATCCCTTGACGTGTATCAATTTAAACTCTGGCCAAAACCATGAAAATTTGAGCTGAGGCTAAAGGAAAAGCGCCTTACCAAGGCGATTTAGTCTGTTATTCTGTTCATAATATACATGTATTTATAAAATGCCAATAAATTGATATTATTATTACTATTTAATGTTATGGTGCACTCAGAGAAGAAGATGTGTTAAACTAACAAGAAAATGATATATATGTATAATAGCGACGCAACAAAAGAAATTTGGAAGTGAAATACAGTTAAACAAAAATGTTTATTAATGTAACAGAATGTAAATGCTAAAATAATTATGTAGATTTGACAATATTTCCAGCATTGTTTTAACAGTCAAGATAATCTAAACATTTAACATTGTTAGAATAATAAGTGTTCCAAGTAAAATGACCAACTATTTTATGTTGACTTAACACACTATAAAATTTAGGCAATTTTTCATGGTTGAAATTACTTTTTTAATAATTTTCCTCACTGAATGAGGGTAAATGTATAAATGTTAGAAATTTTCTCATAATACGAGTATTTTACGTGAATATTATAGGAAAATTTCTGTTTCTTAGAAAAAGATCTCTAACATGTAATATTACCTTATATTAAGATCTCTTAGGAAAAACTATACTTTAACTACAATTTGGAAAATTACAGTTCTAAATATAGTAATTTTCAGGCCATAAGGAAATAAGCAACGCGCATGCGTTAACTTAGAATGTTCTGGTTCAAGTCAAACGTAAGACAGAAATGATCGTGTTCCGCACAGTGGTTGTGTTTTTTATTATTTTATACTGATTATTATAGATGGTATTAATTCATAATTAAAAACCTATATATTATTCAATGGGGGTAAATGTATAACATGCTATACGTGAATATTAATAGCAAAATTTCTGTTTCTTAGAAACAAAATCTTTAACATTGTACTATTACTAATAAAATATTAATATCTCTCAGGAAAAACTTAATATTTCCTACAATTTGGAAAATTACAGTTAAAAATATTATCTTTTATTCAAATAAATTGCCTTACAGCAAAAAAATATTTTTTGGATATATGATATCAAGTATTTATGATTTTCTTAAAGAAACTATTTATTTTATACAAAGTCGGTACAGTTACAGATAAAGTAGTAGCAGATTGTATTACAAGACTGTAAATCATCACGTCATGATGTTCTAAACATATAATAGCAAAGTTCTCTGGTCTATAATAGCAAATACGTTAAGTATATTCTACAAGTACAGAAATTGCCGTGAAGATGGCTGTTCTCCTACTTTATTACACTAACTTTCCATACTCGATATAAGTTTTATACATGGCAGACATAGTTATCAAATATTTATCTATTACTCGCCAAATAAATAGTTCTTAGGAACTGTTATCCCAACAGTTGCCCTATTGCATACGATGGCCCTTGATTCTTGCGAATTAACCGTCAATGTGGAGAGGCAACGGGTAACTGACGTAGAGTGGTTTTGGGTAAGCATTAGACATTTTCATGTTTTGTTTGTCTTTTATGCATTAAATTCTAATTAGATACGCTCTACCAGGATATTTTCATTTCGACGATATTTGCTTTTTGCTACGAAAAAAATTAGAAATACTGAACTTTCCTTTGTAATTATACTTCCACAAGTAGAACTTCTATGGAAATTATCACTACTTTAGACATTTTACTCGTGAGTATTCCAGACGACATAAAAGGAGCTTGGAGAAGTTACCCACATTTCGAAATTTTGCTATGTATATTCCAGGTTACATGAAAAAAACATTCTAAAAATTACTTATAGTTAGAAATATTACGTCTAAAAGTAAAATACTTGTACGGTTTTAGGGGCACAAAATTGTCCCAAAATCATACAGGAATTTTATCAAAATTTTTTTAGTGTGTACCTAAAGAATTGATTAAAATAAAAAACAGAGGTTAAATAAACGTTTTAAGTTATAATGAATAAATGTTATGTCAAAATAACAGTTTTTGCTGTGTTAAACAAGAAAATTATACTGAACCAAAAACAGAATTGTTTTTCAGTTAGTAACATTTCATTGTTATACAGCAAGCTATGCAGGCATATTTCAATTCGCCTTATAAGGAAAAATGTTCAGCTGTTATGGTATTATACATTATATTACCTCATATTTATGATGTGTAAAATATGTGTAACACGGGATATATTTAAAACCCTAAAAAAGTAGTAGTTTTATTAACATCACTGCCATTGCGCACCACCAATCGCGCCTTTAATGTCCGCAACTCCTATTAAATATTTTATAACTTCGACTGTAGTGCTTCGTGTCACTACTGGTGTGAAATAGGACAAGCGCCATCTTCACGACGATTTCTGAAATACATATATCTAACGTATTTGCTATTTATATGGAAGAAAACTGTTATACACATGAATCCATTGCTTTGTTAAATTAATAAAACAATATGGTTGCTTTTATTATACGTTTTTCTTGTAAGATAAACTAAAATTTTGGTTAACTCAACAAATATTAAAGAACATATAATATAGTTACATTAATAGAACGAGCTTTGTTAAGTTAATTAAAAATGTGTTTCAAATTGTACTACTGTGAGATTATGATTTAATTAAAAAATATTTTTAATTCATTCAAACAAAATATTTTCTTGGTGATCCCGGTAACAAACAAACAACTGTTGAACATTTTCTTGTTATTTATCCAACAAAGTGATGTTGGTTGACAGAATGCATTTTTTTTCTTTCTGTACGCGATTAATGAAGGTTACTGTAATATTATGTTTTCCAGACCTTTTATAATTGTTAAAAAGTTTTCGTTGGTGTCAGTATCCTAGGTTCTCGGTAGGCCTCATTAGAATATCGCTCGTTAACTCCCTATTAATGACAGTTTTCTAAATCAATACGGTATCATGCCGTACGACATGATAAATCGATCAAGGTATACCTTCTCAGATAGCATCTGGATAATATGAAAAGATATAAAATGCAAAAACTTGCAAAAATGGTTGTAAATCGTAAAGAATTAACTTATAATTAGTGCTTATTAGATTCATGTTCTTCATTAAGTTCCGTTTTGATACCTGATAGTGAGAATCTGTTCAAACGTTTGTCTTTTACTGTACAAACTATTTCAGCGTCTCGCTTAAATACCCGATTGCGAAAAACGCTTGCAAACTAGCAACAACGCATCGTGCCTAGCATACAAATTCGTATCTCGGCAGTCTCCTTTTTTTCATTTCGTTATTTTCAAATTATGATTATTAATGACACCAATACAAAAAGCATTTAACTGAACCCGTCAGCGGCTAGCGTTACCGTATGGTAACATTGCTATTATTTTTTTGTTTGTTAAATTCTCACCCATTACCACCCAAAGAGTAAAAATTTTGTCAAAATTTGTTCAATTAAAATATCACCGTTAACGGGTCAAACTGATAGTCTATAGCGTCATTATTGTTATTTTTTTTTGAGTTTTCAATAGCAAAACACAATTATTTTAAAAATGTATTTGCCTATTTAATGCGCTCTGCTCTAATGGCGGGATCGAATTGTATGGATGTAGATGACGCGTATGGGTTATTCTTATGTTAATTTATTTCATTAATATTTAAACTAATTTAGTCAATTTAATGCTAATTTAGAACCGTTTAATGTATAGATTTACAATAGGAATTCTGACTAGACAAACATACCGGTCTGGTTGCATAATCTATTTGTCAAATGGAAAGTGTTATTAATAACTAGAGACCGGATTATACGCAAAGAAAAACTGGAATATTTGCGCATGTATATGCATCGATTTTTGAGAAAATATGGATGAACCTGGGGCATATATGCAAAAAAATTGCGACAATATGCCAAATTTTTACATAAAATAAATAGCAGATCTTATATGATTGTCCAGCGCTTGCGCAATTTAGAGGTTCCATCCTAGAGGAATTGCCAGTTTTGGCGGCACCTCACCTGCTAGCCACCCTTCTCAACCAACAGTCCAGAATCCAGAATCAAGTTCAAGTTAGCATAATTCAATGAAATTGAGATTCTCGTTAAATTTGCGTGCAAGTAGTGCTTTATTCAAATTTAGTTCCACTATTGCACCATGGAGGACACTACAGTGCTAAATTAACGGAAACTGCTTAAATATTTGTTGATGTAGTTATATGAGCGAACAAACATTAACCCTATCAAAAAAAAAAAAAAAACTTGACGCACCATATGAGCAACATTCCATTATCTATTGTTGCCACAGGTAATTAGTATTACCTATTCTACCATGGCGGGAAAATTAGAATGTGTAGTATCAGCAATAGTATTGCTGATTTTGAAATTTGAAGATGAAACGAAATGACAGCATCTCTAAAACTGCGAAATCGAGAAAGCACAAGTTTCTGCTTCACATTGATTGAAAATATATCTGCAACTCTTTTTTCATCGAAACGATTTCTTAAACCACTTGCGATTTCATGATTGTGCCAATGTTATTTGGAGAAATTTAAGTTTTCATTTACATCATCATAAGCTAGTTTAATAAACTGATCGAGGTATCGCAAGGCTGTGATGTGCTTGCATCCAACTACTTTCTAATGCCTTTATTTCAACCAACATCTGCAGCACGTCGCTTGCCGCGTAAAAACTTCTGGTTTTATTTTGTTCTGTGCTTTCAATAAAAAAAAAAACACTGTGGTTTTAAAACTGTATTTATTTAATGCGTCGCGTCGTGTCGTTTTATGATGGCGAGAACAAGTTTATATGTATGCCATGTAAATGTGGATGCAGATGGCAGGTATGGGTGTGTAGGAATACATACTGCTGTGGACTGGCACCCCGGTTGTTTGACCTCAATGGTGTTAATTTTCGAAGATCAAGCTTTGGCTATGCCGCGCGCAAATTCTCACTGAAATTTTATATTTGTGTATTTTGCTAAGAATTTAGTAGTTTTGTTTGATGTATTTTATTGTTCAGTTAGTTAGTTTATTTTCTTTCCTGTATATGTTTAGCTTTTGTTTTTCATGTTTTAGGTCCTTCTTAAAAGGCATTTTCTATGATTTTTGCGGCTGATGCAGCGCGCGCAATTGCTATTTTGTATATATGCGTGGAGTGCCTCTTAGGGAGGTAGTGTGTCTGAATTATTGTCGCGTATGTAAGTATATGTAAATTTTGAGCTCTTTGCATCCATTTTGCAATCTTTCATTTGTAAGGATTTGTTCGTTAATTTTGTTAATTTTGTTCTTCATTCAGACAACTCAGTTTATTAATTGGTGTTATAATATTGTGCACAATTTATGTATAAGGCCCGCTAATAATTTGTTCTAGAAGTAACCGAAGAAGAGTTTAAATTTTCCGTTTTTTTTTTGTTAGTTTTAATTTTATTGTATTTTAATCACCTCGGGGTAGGTGAAGAGTAGCTTAGAGCTTGCATTTTAAATTTCATTTTGATTTTGTTTGTTTCTCTACGTTAATTTAATTAAATTTTAGTTTGCTTTGATTTTGTTTTGAGACCACGTGGATTTTTTGTGGTTTAAGAAATTCCTTCTAGAACGAATCTACCATTTTGTTTGCTAAAGGATTTGCATTGTCCTTTTTAATTGTAAATTCACGAAGGGGTTATTTTAATCCAAGACATTCTGTCTTAAGGTTTTTTCCCCTGTTGTTTGTAATTAAATGTGTTTTTTTTTTTCTTTTGATCAATAAAATTTATGATTGTGAATATCATTTTAAATAGTTCTTTTATTTTTGAATTAGCCATTTCAATTATTGGGGATTTTAAAGAAAGTCAATTTACTTAGGCCCACATTTTGTTTTCATGATTAGTTCAATTCTGAAAATAACCTTGAGGTTATCTGTTTTTGTGCGCCCTTTTAAATCTTTATTTGCTGAGCTAGTTAAATTAATTTTGTCATTTTTAATTTCTTGAAACATATATGCTTGTACAATCAGTTCACAGCAATAGGTATATGCAACATGATTAATTAAATACCTGGAAAAGTAAATACCAGGGATTAAATGCATTTCCACTAATTATACATTGTAGTAATCAGATTACACCTAATGCATTTCCATTAAAATTTATACAAATATTATTGCCTTGAAATATGTTTTTCTCAGCATGAATCGAGTATAATTAATATGATTGGCAATTTCACCTTACCAATGCGCATTAGTGCTATTAGATGAGAAATGCATTGCGCCAAATCGTGTATACACTGTGTATGAGCAAAGAAGTAAGTGTGTGATGGGGAAACCTACCATATTGACAGAAAATTTCCTCAACTGTTGAATCCGTTTCCGCGCGCAATTTCTAACTACGAGCTCGACATTGCTAAATCAGGTTTTTCACATAGTGAATGACATCCGCTGTTTAACCTTCTTCTGTCTGCTGAACTATGCTATCCTAGTTTTTCCCGAGATAGCTTAGATTCGAGTAGCGTTTATGAGTCTGGGGCAACTTTTGCAGATATATTGACATCTCCCATATCTTAAAAGACACCTGTTATGTTTGGAATTTTTATATAGGTTGTTTAGTAAAAAACAATTACGACATGTTTTTGTAAACAAGTGAGTGAGTGACAGTTTTTGTATTCTGTAAGTTATTAAAATCGTCTGTTAAAACTGTGTGCTTAATTCGATGTGGTAATGAAAGTAATTAGTGGTGTGACTTATTTAGTAAAGGTAAATGACAGAATTATGCTTAAGCATGCAAATTGTTTGAAGAAGTCTTGTTTAGAAGATGTAGAATGTACAAGTAGTTTTAGTGTTACGACGGAAGAACCGGAATTAGAAATTTGTAAGGAGGAAAATCTTACACTTAGGCGGAGTTCTCGTCAAACTAAAAGTTCAAATGAGGTTTAACCTTTAGTTTGGCTGGAGGGAAAAAAATGTTATGTTTGGAATTTGTATATAGGTTGTTTAGTAAAAAAACAATTACGACATGTTTTTGTAAACAAGTCAGTGAGTGACAGTTTTTGTATTCTGTAAGTTATTAAAATCGTCTGTTAAAACTGTGTGCTTAGTTCGATCCATACCCACGTGTATTTAACAACACCGTCTAATTTTGCTTTTTTAAGTGGACCGATCACCTGTAGTAGCCGCTCTCTTGCGTGCTTATCTAGTCGTAAATTCTAAAAATCCAATATACATTAAAACAGAACATTAATTGGTATCTTCTCTTCTCGCTGCTATTACTCTAAAACCTGTTTTGTCTGTCTTTGTCCTGTTAACTTTTACCAACATTTGTTCGAGTCGATGCTCCAGGTTACATCAGCTATAAAGATGCTCATCATCTGACTCCAGAAATCTTCTCAACTCAATCCTTAGAGAATTATGATTAACGTAGGCCTTTACTTCGTCTCCAAACGCTTCAGCGATAAACAGAAAGTTCTGAAAATATCAGTGGGTGTAAAATTTTCTATTGACTTACTTTGCTAATCTTGACTTTCTCCTTGCCTACCGCATTTACGAAAAATTTCTGTAGACAATCCAACCTGATCCGTGCTACATCTTATGCTACAGCCGATTATCAATTGAAGAAGACATTTTTTTTGAACGCTGCATTTGCATCCACAAATGCTGTTATTTTCTCGAATTTTATTAAATATCTTGAATCTTTGGAACCACGTTGTTTTATGCAAGATCTGTTAATTTATCTGCTTGAAATACATATTGCTGTACGCCAGGAGGCTTATTTTAAAGGATCACACCTCTGATATGATCTAACACTTTTTCTAGTGTTTCCGATAGAAGTAATATGGGCAAACTGGACGAAAGGACTTAGGAGAGGGCAAGAATTTCCATATTTTAGAAATATGTGCTATCTCTACTTCTGTTATACAGTTGCAAGTGTGGCTTTGAAATATCTTACCAAATTAAAGATTGGTGTCGTCTTTGTTCAAAAACGCGGGAAATATACCATCCACGTCTGATTTTTTATCTGGTTTGAATGATTTAATTGGCCAGCTGACCACATAGGATGTTACTACTTCTCCCACTTGTAACGGTCATTTTGCTTTGAGCACATTGTATACAGTGATATCATGTGCTTGCAATTTAGTGTTCCAGTATTTCTATTTCCATATTATTAAAAGTAAATCAATTTCACTAGCTTTTATAACTTTACAATATTTTAGTTCCTCTTATTAAATTAACAGTTTTGTTTTTCATGTTTTGCATTATAAAAAATAACATTTTTTTTTACGCTAAGAATCAAGGCGCCACAGAAATTCGCCCTTTCTAGTTGCTAGTTGTTGTAAAGAGTTGTAGTGAACATCTAGGTAACGAATTAAGTTTAATTATATATACTTCTAGTAAATTCACATTTTTAAATCATAAACTATAATGAACTATTTTACGTTTAAATATTTTATTGTTCTAAATTATGTTTTATAATCATTAAGATAGCATATTTTTTGCGAAGAACATTTATTACGATTTTTAGGCTCTTTTTTTCTTGTATCTTCTTTATCTTCTTTGGTCTCGAGAAATGAGAACTGTTAATGGAAGTAGTCCTGTGATTAAACTACATATGAAGATTAATTAATACTTATCTGGAGTTTTGCTCTGGAAAATTCCATGTGAACTGGCTAAGCTCAATACTTTTATTTCTGACCTGTACATTTGAAAAGATGAAAATATCCACCAGCAGTAATCAGGTAAACCACCACTTTTTTATTCGTCATTCTTAATCGTACCCTACGTGCATCGTTAAACCGAAGAATGCTGACGATGCGGACATGGACGCACATGCATCTACACAGGAGAGATTGCTTCAATTTTTATTATATTCGTTTTATGCTATCGCAGGATGTTTCCCTTTTGTTAGTTTCACGTGTTAATCATTGCATCGTTATATATTAATATTTCTTTGTTATTTTTTGTAATTTCAAGTTTACATTTGTTAAATTACCATACCGTGCTGTACGTACTCTATTGAAAAACTTGTAATACTCTTCAGTAATTACTGTTATTTATCTAAAAGTGAACTTCATACCCACGAAACCATGTTCTGCATCAAGTACATCACAATAATGTAAATACGTACATATCGCTAGCCTGGTAATATACTCGGTGCGTTGCATTTACATTACAACTGGAGACTTATGCCTGCAACAAGTGTATGTTCTGAGACTATGCTAGCGATATTGAATAGGTATACAGGGTTATTATTGTATAGCACTTTTCAAAATAAAGGGGTTAAAGATATACATGAGCAATGCCTATATACAAAAAAATTACGGTTCTAAGTACACGGAGTACCGAGAAAATGATTTTTCTTTATTCGAGTCCGGCCCTGACTCATTTAGCATACCGGTGAACCATCGGTCGTCGCTACACTATGAACGTTGGGATTACATTTAGTGTGCACTTGCTATTCGCAGTGGATGCATGCGTTTGCAATGGCAGCGTAAAGATTTGAAACACGCTACATAAAGTTAACAATCATACATTAGTTTTATTGCAAACATAATAAGTTTATTTTAAAATAAATTTAACCTTTAAAATGTACTACTATTTTACGTGATACACGAGTTCATGGCAAAAGCACATCATAAAAAAAAAACACCTGACTGCTTTGTTTGCATTCTGGTGCTTCCGTCTTATCTCAGTTTAAATCTTGTGTAAATAACATCTGCTTTGAATGAATTCACTATGCCTAGCGTTTAATTTTTTCGATGTTTACTTACAGATGGTTGAAATTCATTTCTTATCAGATTTATGTGCATACATACGGTAAACACAGATGTGGCCGTCTTAAACTACATTTGGGCCCTAAAATTTGGAAAATTACAACATGCACATAGAACCTTAATTTTTTGTATATAGGCATTACTCATGTATATCTTGCACCCCTTTATTTTGAAAAGTGCTATACAATAATAACCCTGTATATGCTGGCGATATTAACGTTAGATCGACACGATGGCGAAAAGAATATAAAAATGCTTTATTTGTTATATCTAACGTATATTTAAAACAGGTACTGATAATATATATTTTAATGTATCTGAATCTTCAGTTTACGTTGTATGTAAAGTCCATTTTGCGTAATATTTATTTAGTATGCTACTTGGTTTCCAGGTTGAAACCATGTCCAGCAAATGCCTGTGACCGACGTTTCGTCCTCACTTGAATGAGACATTTTTTAGGATTGCTACTAATGTTGCTGTTCAGCTGAAACTGTAGTTTAACAGCAACTTAAGCAGCAGCTTCGAACATATCTCATATGAGCGAGAACGATACATCGGCCAGAAGTAGTTCCAGGACACAGTTTCAACCTGAAACAAAGCAATGTGTAGTACTAAAAAATCAAAAATTGACACTTAAGAATTAAGTAAAACACCCTAAAAATATTTGGTTGTAAAACACAACTATACGTTCTTTAAATATATGTTGGTTATTATCATTTTTACATTTAATTTTTCGCTATTCAAACTTACTATATCCTCAGATCATTTATATTGTAATATAAATAGCAATTGATATGTGATAGTGACATAGGTAACTTAAAAAATGTATAGAAAATAACACAAGTTATGAAATTACTCTTTAGTTAGTTATAAATAAATTATACATACATAATTTTTTGTACACCGTTTCTCGTTCCGCGCTATTCAGAAAGACTGAAGTATTCTGCAGTTATACATTCAAATTCCTTTTTGGTTATTGGTTATACGATATCCGGATACTATATAATCTAAAAATATATTTGGATAAAATGGAGACAAGTTCGAAGGTATAAAAAAAATTTGCCAACACTGGATATACATTGACATTGACTGGCCGGGAGCGAAGGATCACATTATGAGATGTCTTGCGAAGACGTACTCAGATACCATATCCGTTAGTTGTTGATGGCTAGGTCAGAGGAATAATTATAGGGTTTGTGATCTACTGTCAATCGGTGTTCCAAAAAGTACGTAGCATTTTTTTTCTTAATCTTTCAGATTCTTATTTCTTCTTCACAATACCCATCCTGTTTTATAGAAAGTTCGTTTTAAACTTCTAATTTGACTTCAGTAACCGTTTGTAGTATGTGTTACAAAAACTTAACAGTCTCTGAAAATTAAAAGACACGATTTTATTAACCATAAAGCACTGGATTTATGATCTAAAAAGTAAGAAGATAGTATATTTACATATGCCTAGCAAATACCGATAAAATTTGGCGGCAAAAGTGACTAGCCTAACCTAACAACTGTTATAATGAGTTAAAACTTTTACAATGAACAAAAAAGCTTAACCTACAAAATTAACTGTGTTAATCACTTACCTTCAATGAACAGCAAAAATTTAAATTTTTGCAATACCTTGGGAAGTTATCACTAGATATATCGATGCACACAAGCTGATACACGTTGTTGCACCATATTCTGACCATTTCTAGACCTAGACGACAATAGGGACATATGAAGAGTGCAGAGCGGATTTCGGGGTCTATGAAATTTCTACTTGTGCGACATTTCGATAAAGAATTATGTACCATACGCAGAATTGTTACATAGTTTATGTGCTCTGATGTTCTATATCAGGTACACATCAACCATCTTTAAATAGATATCGTATTCATATATCTGTTTCACATGCTTACCATGTTAATATATAATATGTTATATACCAAATACATAGAATTGTTATATAGTTTGTATTGTGTATCAGATACATAACAGGTAAGTAAATAATATATTATCGCATTTAGATTTCTATTTTACATGTTCTCAACGTTAATATATAAAATCGATATAGCCAGTACTTCTTCATCAGGAATGGTTTACTGGGTAATATTAATTATTTGTGAACTTTAATTTAGTAATTTAACATTTTCATTAGAATATCGAGCGACGACATTTATGTACTTTTTATGGTACATTGCTTTATTATCATTTAACTCATAACAACTTAGAATTAGTGTTGTGAGTTTCCGAATTAAAATATTCGTTGATTCTGATTATTGAAATATTCGGATGTGTGAATCGAGTGATTCCGATTCGGAATCGGATGATTTCGAATCGAATGAACTTGAATCGGGTGAAATTTTTTTATTTAGAAAAAATAGTAAACTTTTATTCTAAGTAAGTATTGTAATAGAGATTTAGTTACGTATCAAGTAAACACCAAATATGATCCTATATACCACCGTGCTGCGTGTGAATTATTCCGATTATTTATATTTAACTTATAGGAGTATATCAGGTGGAACATGGAATCAGAATATTATTCCAATTCGGTTATTCCGATTATTGAAATCATCCGAATACGTACAACTTACACGAGTATGTCTGGTGAAATATGGAATCGGAATATTATTCCGAATATCATAACCATTCGGGTATTTCGATTATTGAAATCATCCGAATATTTACAACACTACTTGGCATGCCAATTGGTACCATATTATTTTTGTTTCACAGTACACTCTCTAAATATCTTAGCTGATATTATCTTATCTGAGCACTTTACCTGTACTAAAGCGTTTTAGTACCAATGGTCGCTATATCCAAGTATCTTTGTTGACTAATATACCAACTTGTATAATAACTTGTTTTCTCATATGTACTTGTAGTCTATTGTTTTATCACTTTTATTTTGTGCTTTTCATATATTTATCAATTTATATCCAATATTATACTTATACATATACACTTTACCACTACATTCTTATTTTCATTAAACTTTATTTTGAACAAATTTCTTGTTGTTCGCTGAATCCTGGCTTCCTTGCTGTTGGCCACAGCTGGCACCCTTTTAAAAGCAAAAAGAATAAAGAACCCACGCCCTTGCTCACGGTTTACGAGCGGCTGAACTTTCACGGATTTTTACTGGACTATGTGGCAAGTTCCAGTACTACATAATATCAGGATATTTAATAGCTAGTATAGAGCGGTTATTCTTCACCTGATATATTTTGCGCCAATGTTCCCTAATTAGAAATATTGCAATATATGCAGTATTTGTAATAATTATAACTCTTGAAAATGTAATCTGGATCACAAAAGCATCACTAAAAAGATGTGTAAGTGTAGTGAACAGCTAGTTATTGTCAAATCTGCCCGGAATTTCTTCCAGAAGGAGGTGTGGGAATCTATTAAAAAAATATTGAACCAATTTCATTTTCTGCAGAAATAACATTAGCTACCTCGATACCTCTCATGTAAGTAGGATTAAAAAGAAAATTACACAAAAAAACAATTTTTATGTGAAGTGAATATTCACGAATACAAAATTATTCCAAATAATAAAATTCCTTTCTTTTTTAACATCCTTATTTCACGTATTAAATGTCATTTACTCATTCCTGTCAAAAGATTTGAAATAAAACAACTGTTTTATTACTTAGAAAATAAACTGTAATTATATTCGCGTAATGTTCTACCTTAACAAATTTTATTTATTGCTGACAGTTTACCTTTTCGGCTTAAATAATTTCTACCATGCACAATTAAACAGGAAATGCATAAGATTAATGTATAGAGCGGTACTATGCCAGCTCCCAATTCCAGTTCCTGTGTAGTAAGGAGAATCACTTCACGCTTTTACGTTAAACAACTTACAAAATTAGTTCTTTGAAGTATTATACAGCGTCAGTCAATAAAAGTTAATAAACAAGTCTCGTTTACTGCCTGCTAGGTACATTAGGTCTTTGATAACGTTAAACAACTTTAATTAAAACTTAATTGTGTGCACAATTTACAATGCGGTGTTATCTATTGTGCAGCGAACAATTTAGGTAAACAGCCACTACTCGGTTAACATAATTGCACGCTTGTAGGTCCACGGCATTCGCCCAAGTTTTCTTAATCTTTGATCAAAAGTAAATGTAATTTAATAATGGTTAATAATTCACTTACGTTAGATGATAAGTTTTACAGCCATCAAAAAACATTTATTAATAAATAAGAGACATCTGTCGCTAAACAGCGTTGTAATTTAATGCCGACAATACAAGTAGATGTGTACCTATAGTTCTAGATACATTTATACTGTTCTTATATTTAGAAGAAATGATGCAACATATCTTTAGAATAACAGCATAGAATTCTTACAATTCGGTTCAGACTAACATCGAGGTAACTGATTTTTGAAATATCTTTTCTAGTATATCTTATAACCAGAGCGAGGAGAGTTTCGGGCGACGGCATTACGAGGGAACCAAGTTTTTCTGTTGGTAAATGTATATACAAACAGACACTTGACTGTATGTATGGTTAGCTGGTGAAGGGTAAGGCATTATCGTTCGAAAAGAGTAACTCCAATAGGCCAGCGCAGGCGTACATTAGAGATGTTCTGATTCGGTGCGGTGGCGATGAAATGACAGATTACATGGCAAAAGAACAGTGGCGTTCTTAGGTGTTTCTTAGCGCTGTTGTATTTAAAAAAGTTGTAATGAAGTTAAGTTGTACAACGTGCAATACGCGTACAATAAGTTGCCTAATAATTTCTCGAATGGCTATGAAATGTGTAAGGCATTTAATTATTTCGCTTTTGCTAAACTTTGGCAAAAAGTCTTTACTGCAGTGCATAAACGCAGTTCCCGTTGATTATGAGGCGGTTGCTAGATCGAATGGTCTCGCACAACATACATTTTTTAACTATCCCGTAATTGAAGGTAATATCTCTGAGGCAATCTACAAACTCCACTCTACTCACTTTGTTGGTGATGATGGGTCTTCATATATTGTCAAAGCTTCAATGGAACATATTCTTTCTCCATTAGCTTATTTCAGAAACTTTTCTGTTAGAAGGAGAAAATTTTTTCTTCTTGTCTTATGACTGCGCGTGTAATACCTGTTT
Organism: Protaetia brevitarsis; assembly: GCA_004143645.1. NCBI lineage: Eukaryota > Metazoa > Arthropoda > Insecta > Coleoptera > Scarabaeidae > Protaetia > Protaetia brevitarsis. The sequence continues at coordinate 47,819 of RXPK01001499.1, forward strand.
TCAAAAAGAGTGATGTTAATGATCTAGCTAATTATCGCCCTATATCCACTTTATCAATTTTTTAAAATTATTCAAACAATAATGGATACTAATTTTTTTTATTATTTTTTAAAATTTAATTTATTATCCTAACATCAGCATGGTTTTGTTCCAAAATCTTCAATTAACACAGCTTTATTTAATTTTGTTAACGAAATTCATATATCCTTTGACAATCGAATACCTTGCATGGCTATGCTAATAAATTTATCTAAACCAGTTGATTGCGTTGATCATTCTATATTATTATATAAGCTGGAAAGGTACGCGATCTGCGGGTCAACCTTAGATTGCTTTAAGTCATATTTAACTGATCGACATCAAAAAGTTGTTTGTAATAATGGGCACTCGGATAGATGTAGTATTTCAACTGGGGTGCCTCAGGGATATGTACTGGGACTTTTTTTAATTAATATAAATGATTTATGTTCACTGAATGTTAGTGATGTTATAACGATATATGCTGATGATATCAGCATGCTTGTAACCTCCAATACCCTGGCTGAGCTATTTGTAGGGGTAGATAGATTTTTTTACTTATTAAAACTTGGATGAACCTTAACAAATTAATAATTAATTCTGATAAAACTAACCTTATTTTATTTAATAGATGTAGATGTAGAATCAACGGTCTAACCCTTGACAAGTACACTCCTTTCACTAACTCAGCCAACGAAAGCAGTTGATAACTTGAAAGGATTTCAAAAGCAAGTTAAATGTTATCTTTTGAATTTGAGCTGTTATTCAATTGTCGATTTTCTTAATAATAATATTTGGTTTAATTTATGTAATTCATTATATTTGTTTGTATTTTGGTGACATATTTCATCATTGTCTTTTTTTGTTTGATATTGTTTGAAATAAATAAATATCTATCTATCTATCTATCTATATTTAATTTGTAGTTATAGTAATGTTACATTTTTAGTAACTGTAGATTTTCCAGTAATAATAAATTACTGCAAAAAGTTTCTTGATATTTATTTACTAGCCAATTATTCTATTTGACCACCAAAATTTTTTCGTGGAATTATGGCTTAAATGAATGCAATTTTTTCTTAATTTAACAACGTTTCGACAATTTTGTCGACAAAATTCATTAGATTTATAAATAAATAGTTTTAAATTGAATATAAATATAGTATTTAAGTGAATTAAGTGTTATTTTATTTTTATTAGACTGTAAGTGTAAAAATAAGTACTTTTCATTAAATACATCGCCTGTGTTATAATTACTATCCCGAAAATAAAAACAATAATAAAAACATCATTTACTGGCATCATACATATACATGTGTATCATATTCATATATGCCAGAATGGGTCAAATCACCTTACATGCTAAAGCTATGATTTATTCAAATCGACAAGGTGGTGTTTAACATGAAAATCATTTGGAGATGCACGTAATATGTGTAATATTTCCAAAAACCTAAACAATTTAAAACCAAAAATAAGATGTTTGTCACTTTTGTCATACATGCTTTGGCATTTTCTTTTGATTTCCCATAGGAAATTTCGCAGCTTGATTAAGTTTTCATAAAAAAATACACAATGTAAATTTTTTTGAAAAGTTTTGCTATATTTTCCATGATCTCTTACCAATATCCATCTTTATATATATATGGTTACTCAAGCTATGCGACATGGTGACCAAAATAAGTGTGTAGTAATGTTCAAAAGGTTTTAGTTTTGGGAGAACTATTATCTGGCCGTAACTTAAATTGGAACCATAACCTTTGTTTTCTTTAGTATTCGATTTAAATGCATGCAATGCAGATTTTGTGTTCATCAATAAGTATTTATTGCTAACAAAGCAAACATATCTACTGAAAGCGAGAGAATTCTAAGTTAAAATGAATTAAGTAAATGACAAAAAAAATGACAAAATGAAATCCTTTTTCTTTTTGGTAATACGTTTTTCTCTTATGGAATGCTTTATTATCCCTTTCTACAATACTACCTTAACCTCTAGAATATACGGGAAAATTTATGCAGTACCACTTAGCGAATGCTCTCCCTTTCAGAGTGCTCTTAGAACGAAACGCATATTTTAAAATCACTTTCAACTGTATCTAACGGTAGGTTTTTATTGAGTAGGCTTTAAAAACCTCAGAGTTAGTATTTTCAGTTTAAGTTTAATTAAAAGCATGGCTTTATGCAATGAAATGAATTTCGTTGTTTCGGGAATTACAAAGAAATTTTATTTTTCGAGGGTCTCATTTTGAAATATCCTCTATATGTATTTCTCAGTGTTATCTCATATAATAGGACTTGATGATTTGCTTCAATTTTCTTCACTAGTTGTTACCATTTTCTCCGCCTCTTTGTTATTTCATTCAACTCGTTCATGCCTATCTGATTCATGAGAGCTTCTCTCTTTCTTTCACCATCCT
>RXPK01001500.1:0-101267 GCA_004143645.1 Protaetia brevitarsis
ACTGTTTAAATACTACACACCCTTTAGATATATATGATTTTGCAAAGTTTAACTTTACAACTTTATTGAAAGTTCAGCCGACGTGGCTGCGCATTTTGTATTTTAAAGGAAATTAATTTCAGTATGTTGGTGTTCTATTAGATTACAGAATCCATTAAGCTGATGGAGTTTATTAAGTGTTTTATTAGTATATGAGGAGTAAGAAGCAAGTGTTTCAAGAACAAAACGAAGTTGCTTTCTTCTTTAAGATTTAAATAGTTGCGAATTGTTACTTTCTATGAATATATAACAAAATAACTTTTAGATATTTGAAATTGTTAAATTATTCTCAAATACATAGTAATAAAATATTTTTTTAAATTTTAAATATTTAAGTATATAATTTTTCCGATAACAGCAAAATAGAATTTTCTACCATCTTTCTTTATATGTATTTCAATTTAAATGTATTTTTCATTTTTCATTTAGAACTGTATTCATCAACTTGAAATATATAACGATAAAGTACACATTGACGGCCTGGTGGTAAGAACTCTGGTCTGCAAGCCAGTAGTTTCGGGGTTCGATTCCCCGGGCTTACAATGTTTTGTTTTTATTTTTTACTTCGATGCCAGTTGCTTTTTATATTTACTTTGGAGATATGCAACGTAAGTGAACAAAATCATTTTATCTATATGCTGATTGTTTTCATAGCCATAAGATTAACTTTTGAAAGCTTTTATTTATTACCTTAAATAGTAAAATATAATAATATAACTGCATAAATAACTATAGGTAAAAAAATAATAATGCAGTATTTGTTATTAAATGAATCCATTTCATATAACTGTTTCTTATATAATAATAACAAATTCAATTCAATTGATTCCATATGTTTATCACTATAAAATCCACACCAAGCAAGCAGAAGTTTTCAGCCTGGTGGTAAGAATGCTGGACTACAAGCCAGTAGCTTCGGTGTTCGATTCCCCGGGTATGGATTCTTTTTGTGTTATTTTTTTTTTTTTTGTCTTCCAGATTGGGGAAATCGTGTTATTGCAATATACATGTTTGACCGTTTTAATTAACAAAAATTCTTAATAAGTTGAGAAATCTAAATATTATATGTAAGATGTGGTAGACAACTACTAGATGTCTGCAGTAAGTATGGTTGCATAGGCTTATGGATTCTCCATATTTATTATCCATTCGTTATAATTTTAAATTACCTGTTAATGAATTTTAATTACATTTGACTTATTTTATGTACTTTTAATATTTTCATTGCAAGTCTACTGTAAACTTTATTTTTTACCCTAGAGTGACCTCTATTGTATGCTTCAATAAACGCATATGCTAATGCATTGGAGGGAAAAGGTTTGCTTTATTGAAAGTGGTCGGTTTGTGTAAAATAGTAATCACGTAATTCTCTTTATTTTAAAGCATTCTTTTATATTTGATTTTCATAGTTGACATTTTCATAGATGTCTATAACTAAATACGTAGGTAGAGTGTGTGTAACGAATATATTTTTCCAGTAACGGAAATATTTGGCGGTGTTATAAAGTTGCAGGAATTTGAGGTTATGTTATATTCAACAGGTTGGTTAAGCATTAATGTATAATTACAATTGTATTTTCTAATATTGCAAGGTTATGTATTTTAATCTAATCAATATAATACATTTTGCAATAAGTTCATTTCATATTTATTATAATATTTAATATAATATAGGATTCTGCCAAAATTTGTGCTTGCACACATATGTATATAATGCAGCTGTAATGTAATTCGAACAGTGGCAACTGGAAACGCAAACTATTTCTCAAATAGTGTAGCCGAAAAAAAATGTAATATAATCACAAATACATAGTGCCGTTTCAATACCTTTTCTTAGATACGTACAAATGAATACATATTTGTAAAATGTATATACCTATGTAAAACTTAAATTTATCTTATTATTTTAACAGGATAAATGTCGTTTATCCTAGGCTACCATCTTTTCTTTAATAGAAATTGTATCTTGCGTTACATATGAATAAAGCTAATTTTGTCGACGACAACGTGCAATTTGTTTCGGTTTATATCATAAAAAGTGAAAATTTTATGAAATTCTGTTCTCCAATGGTCCTATCACCATTAGCTTTTAAAAATTGGTTACAAATTGGTGAATCTTATCTAATGTCATTGAGTACATTTTGCTTAATACTATCAATCCTTAGGACATAAACTATCTGGAAATTTATTAATATTGCTTTATTTAAATGCTACAAATTTTTATCAGACGAATTGGTAAAAAAAAAAAACAAATCCGCGCGTTTCGAATTAAATATACTGCTTCATAAGTGAAAGATTTTTCTATTTCTGGTATTTTTTTCTTTAGATGTACATAAGTGGAAATAATAGTGAATGAGGGTATTAGGAGATTAAACTCAATATATTTGGGAAAATTTTGCTAATTTGGTCAATTTATACCCACACTTTTGTTTCAAATTGAAACGTATTAATATAGGTTGAGGTTAAGCGGTTAAAATCGCGCTGTTGCATTCATTAAATTGGGAAATTGCAGAAAAATGTATTAACAATTATCGCAACGGACAGTGTTTCGCTTTTTCTAAAGGTCTTCAGTGCATTACGATGAACGCGATTAATGAGCGCAACAGCGCGATTTTAGCGGGTTAAAGTCAGCCTATATCAATCTGAAATAAAATTGTGGGTTTAAATTGATTAAATAAGAAAAAATCTCGCAAATATATTGAGTTTAAATATCCTGACACTCTCATCCAATATTATTTCCACTACTTAACTGCATACACGCTAATACATGACATATAGTTATCACTGAGGGGCACTTGAAGCGCTTTAGAAAAAAGCGAAACACGACATATTTGACCATTGTCATAATTTTTAATACACTTTTCTGCAGTTTAGATGTAAGATGTAATCTCAAATGATTTTTTTATCCTTAAATAATCTATTCTTTACCGAGTGCACCTCAATACTTCGCTTAAATTTTATTGGTAAGAAAAAAGGGGGTGATACCACACGAATAAATACGAAATATATTAGATTGCAACCAAATATACATGGCGCGAAAATTTTCTATGAGAATGAATCGTCAGCTTATCAATGGTAGAAGATCCGGTGTGAACTTGGCAAGCAACTGTATTAAAAAAAGTAGTACAGTTCCATTGTACTTCGTTTGTACCCGTTTGTACCCGTTTGTACCACCTTCACTTTCATTTGTACCTCTAAGATTAAAAAAATAGAAAAAAAAATAGGAAAAGTTAAGGCAAGCAAGTACAAGATATTCAAAAACGGACAACGTCTTTCGAAAGAGCATCGTTTGTACCCGTTTGTACCACCTTCGGTTTCGTTTATACCTCAAAGGATAAAAAAATGGAAAGGGTTAGAAAAAAAATCAGCAACCGAGTATAAGATATTCAAAAACGGACAACGTTATTTGAAAGAGCATCGTTTGTACTCTTTTGTAAATACATTTATTCGTTTGTACTTCAACCAAACCGGAAGTAGAAACATCTGAAATTAAGTAAGTCGGAGAGAGAAATTTCGCAAATTTTTGAGATATCGGAAAACGGCTAACATTATTCGAAAGAGCATCGTTTGTACCCGTTTGCACCTTTTTGTACATCCTTTGTACTTAAACCAAATCGGAAGTAGAGACAATTCTAAATATGTCAGAGAGAAATTTGGCTGTTTTTTGAGATATCAAAAAAACGGCCAACGCTATTCGAAAAAGCATCGTTTGTACTTCAAACAAAATCGGAAGTAGAGATATTCGAAAAATATGTCGAGCAGGCAATTTCGTCAATTTTCGTGATATCACAAAGTGACCAACGTCATTCGAAAGAAAATCGTTTGTACTTCAACGAAGCCGGAAATAGTTCTTTTCAATATTGGGTTTTTACATTTTTGTCTTAATCGATCAAGGATCCCATCCCTATTTTGGGAAACATAGAAATACAAATATTTTGTAATGTTCTGCATTTTTCCAAATTTGGTCAGATAACCTAGCAATGTGACCATTATTTATTAATTAACTATGTATTTAATTTTTACTTTGTGAGACCTTCATATTCTTTAATATACAGGGTGAGTTTTTTTATCTTGAGACAACGGAATATCTCTAAGACACTGCACCAAATCCAAAAAAGATCTTAATAAGATTTGTTATAATGTAGGGGGCTCACTGAATGGTGCCGAACTCGATCCCACACCTCCTCCCCTCCCCTCCCCCCAGAGTGGGAGGGGGGACAACTTTGAAATCTTAAACGGGAATCCCCATTTTGTATTGCAGATTCGCATTCTACGCCATCAAGTATGTAGTTTTTGTTTGAAACTCTTTTTTAGATTCGTAACAGATTGCGCTGTAATCGCAAAAAATATGATTGTGAACGTCTAGAAAAAATACACAAAAAGAGAAGCAAGCAAACATGATTTTGTGTTTTTTTATTTTAACATCAACTAAACATTTCTAAAAGCCATGTGTCGGAAACTGTGCCCCTCCACTTCGATACATTTATTTATTCGCAATTGGAATGCTATTCAACGATACAAAACCGTGCTTTATTCAGTACTTGACAAGCTGTGAATACTAACACATTGTCCCATCCCCATTTAGATTATTAATTATTAATCCAATACAAATTAGTTAGTATTGAATATTTGAACAGTAATGGAGGCTATAACATTACAAGAGAGAATGGAAATGATTTACATCTTTGAAATGTTATTTAATGTTAAAATACAAAAACACAAAATCATGTTTTTTTGCGATTACAGTGCATTCTGTTACGAATCAAAAAAAAAGTTTCAAACAAAAGCTACATACTTGATGGCGAAAAATCCGAATCTGCAATACAAAATGGGGATTCCCATTTAAGATTTCAAAGTTGTCCCCTCTCCCACTCTGGGGGAGTGAGGCGGGGGATCGAGTTCGGCACCATTCAGTGAGCCCCCTACATTATAACAAATCTTATTAAGATCTTTTTTTGATTTGATGCAGTGTTTTAGAGATAGCCTGTTGTCTCAAGATAAAAAAAACTCACCCTGTATCTGTTGTATTTAAAGCAACTATTATTATATATTTCTATATTTCTAGTTACAGGTGCGGGTTGCATTTAACAGCAATTATACTTTTCTTATTATCTAAGTATTATGGACCTCTGCTGAGTCGTGCGATATCTCAAACATTAGCGAAATTTCTCACTTAGCTATTTTCGAATGTTTCTACTTCCGGTTTGGTTGAAGTACCAACGATTTAAAAGGATGTACAAATAGGTACAAAAGATGCTCTTTCAAATAACGCTGGCCGTTTTTGAATATCTTGTACTTGCTTGCAGAATTTTTTTTAACCATTTCTATTTTTTATCCTTTGAGGTACAAACGAAACCGAAGGTGGTACAAACGGGTACAAACGAAGTACAATTGTACTGTTTTTTTCAAATAAAATTGCTTGTCAAGTTCACATCGGTGTAGAAGGAAGTCGAGTAAAACAATTCCAAAGCGTTATGAATAAGATCACTGCGTCCGATGCTAAATAAAATTTTCCGTTACTTATACTCTCACTCATTTTTTTGAAATGATTTGTATCGTATCTATGTTGCAGATTAGTTTCGGCGAAAAAAAATGAGCACGCTCCAAGAAGTCGTAAAACTCTATCCAGGCCGCCAATCTCAAATCAATCTCCTCTACAACTTGTTCGCTTACGAGGGCGAATCGTTGCCCGATCACGTTTTCGTCCACGGCTGCCCAGCCACGGGCAAATCTGCGGTGGTCGCGGCCGTTCTACGCGTTTGCAACGTACGCTGCGCTGGCGTTGACCTGGTAGAATGTTACACGTCGAAAATCCTTTTCGAGACGGTCCTAAACAAATTATCGGGCCACGCGATCGATCCGGTCAGAGGTCAACCGTACGCCAAATGCGACAACATGATGGATTTTGTCGCCGGATTGGAAAGGTGCGCAAGGGAAACGGATCTCGATCGTTCTGTCGTGATACTCGACGGGGCTGAGCGACTGAGGGACACGGGCGCTAGCCTGCTGGCGGGATTCGTCAGATTGCGCGAACTATGCCCCGGAGCGCCGTGCGTTATCTTCATCTCCGGACTACCATTCCAGAAATATTATTACAGAGGCGACATCGTCGAACCCATAAAGATCTACTTTCCTCAGTACAACATGCGAGAGCTCGCCGAGATACTGGCGTTGGATTACGAGGACTCCATGGATATCATCCGGAACAATCACGACGGACACCTGAGCATCGATAGCGACTGTTACAGAAATTATCTCAACGTCTTCTTATCGGTTTTTTACCGAAATTGTAGAGATTTAACAGAATTGCGGTACATGTCTAGAATAAATTTTCTCAATTATTGCGAACCTGTTATCAAGGGAGAATGTCAACCGTCTGACGTAATGACCCTGTGGAAGAACATCTCACCAATTTTAAAATCCTCATTGGAGAACCTCTATTTGAGAGTTTCCACTAGATCCAGCGACGAGAAGAGCATCCAGACGATTACTTTCACCAAGAAAGCTTGGCGCAATCCCTCGAATTACCTTTTTACGCTAAATACTTGTTGATCGCAGCGTATTTGGCTAGCTATAACTCGCCGAAGGAGGACAAACGACTTTTCATGAAACAACACGGAAGGAAGACCAAAACCATGAAAGACGTGAAATCCAAAAATAAAGTTTCCGAGCAACTCAGCACTCAAGTAGGTCCTAAGGCATTTGGGTTCGATCGATTGATTGCCATATTCTATGCGATCTTGGACGATAAAGTAAATTTTAATAATAACCTTCTCGCTCAGTTGTCTAGTCTGGTGGAATTGCAATTGTTGTCAACTTCTAGTGATGGTTGTAATTTGGATGGGCAGAAGTACAAGTGCACCGTTGGATTTGATTTTATACAAACGATCTCGAATATGGTACGATTTAATATACGAAAATATTTGACTGATTTTAGTTACATGTAATTATATTTATAAATTTGCTTTAAATAATAAATTGTTTTTTTTCATTTTTTTTTTATCAATGACATGCGACTTGCTCGAGTTAGTTTCCAAAATATTGCAAAATGGAGATTTTATTTCAATTTACCACGCTGAGGATTTTTGTTATTATCGTTTTTTTTTTTAAATTTATATATGTATTAAGGGAGATTTTGTCCCACACTGCTGCGGTCACTATATTATTTATGAAAAGCTAAATAATTACAATTCATGCTGAATCTGGTGCTTCACCTAAAGGTACATACTATTCGAGGCTACCTATTCTTAGTACTATATGGGTTCCATAATAATTGAAGTGTTTCACAATGCGTGTGGTGGACGACCTGGAGCCTATTGTAAAAAGTACAAATTTGTAAGTTCCTATGAATTTTACAATTTTACAGGAGAATTCTTATTATTTCAGAAGCATTTCCGAAAAAATTTGACAGGTAAAAAATTACAGTTGTAATATATTATAATAATAGGATTGTAATACATATTGAACGTACCTCATTAGGTGTGTCATTTTTACATATAAATCCTGAAACTAAAAATAAAGCTACTCAAAATTGTGTATATCACGCTTAATTACATTGGCACTTTTTGGGAAAAATGTTTGCGACATTAAAATGTCAATTTAAATTTAAATGTCATATTGATAGGTTGAAGTTAATATTTTCCATAAAGTCTCTGAGAAACAGAAATAACTTGGAAATTTTAAAAGAAATACAAGAAGCCAAAGATGTGTTATTTGGCGCGTTTTCCCGCTGGTTGTTCGACTCACTATCATGGTAGGCAAGCGTGTGAGTCAGACGGCCGTTGAGGATCGACTATTGAAAATAGAAAAATATGTAGAGGCTCATCGCATACGGACTTCGATTTAGACACTTCCCCGCAATAAAAATTGCGTTCAAGAACATTTAATATTTATTAATTATAGTAATAAAGTGTAGTATTATATTATTAATAACTATAAATCAAAATGGACTACTATCTTTCTTAGGATAAAAAATATGAAAATGAAATAGTAAATATAATAAGGGAATTATTCCTGAAAAATACGTCATATTTTTTTATGTAAAAAAAAACAAGCCATTTGTTTAGGTAAATAAACAACGAAAATAAAAATTGTGTTTCCAATTCTTCGTAGGAAATCCGCTTGTGCTTAGAATATCAATTATATTTTACCCGACGATCTTCGCTTAAATAACTCCTGTGCTCTGTGTTGTGTTATGTTTTTGTCTATATAAAAATACCTGAATAATGTTGCGTTAATTAGGTGGGGGAATGTAAACAAGGGGCCCATGTATGTGCAATTTGAAAACTAAATATATGTAATTCTGAAGGAAGTACGTTAGTATTTATATTTAGGTAGATAAGTATTTCGGATAAGAACTTAATTTTTATTTTCATTTTAAAATGGCTTTAAATTTGTTTGCATTAAATTTTTGGTGTCGGTACTATTTTAGTTAGTAATAAATGAGGTGAAAAATTACTGCAAGCTGAGCTAAACTAATTTGTGCGTACTTATAAATAATAGTAATAAGTAATAATAATTATATGTTCTATCCAATCATATATTTTAAATTTCTCTGTGTCTACCGGTTTCGGCTTTTCGCCATCATCTGGACAACAGTACGTCTAAGAGGAAACTAAGAGCTACGTCATTCGAATTTGTAGTATTAAACATTAATAAATTAAAATTTTTAATAAAATAAATCAAGGACTATTATAAATAATACATAGTTTCGGGCAGGGGAATTTTCCAGATGGATTGAAAATTGCAATAATAAAACCTTTATATAAAAAAGGCGACCCCACATTGTTGGAGAGCTATAGACCGGTAAGCATTTTGACTGGGTTTTAAAAACTGTTTGAGTTAGCTATCTCGCAACGACTAATTAACTTCATGAAGGAGTGTAACTTGTTCAACAACCATCAACATGGGTGTGTAGGCGGAAGATCCACACACACGGCAATATTCCATTTTACGCAGATGGTTTTAGATCGGATCGAGCGGGTGAGTTGGTAAATGGACCTTTCTCTAGATTTAAGTAAAGGCGTATGACTGTGTTAATATTGAAGCTGGCTGCGCATAAATTACACCTTTATGGGTAAGAGGACGGGTTTTAAAAACTTTTCGAGTCATACCTTACTAACAGGCCAACAAGGGTGGATATGTATATAAACGAACTATAGTACACACTCCGAGGTTCTCACAAAAACCATTGGTATAAGCCAGGGAATAGGGTGTATATTAGGGCCGCTTCTTTCCATAACATTTGTGAATGATATCGTGCTAATTCTCATTTAAACATTTGTTGTTATGCTGATGACACTAGTTTAGTGGTAGGGGCGGGATCCATTCGGGAACTGTAGATTGGTTGTTCTAATGCTGTCGCAGCGACGCAGAGCTGGTTTCAGCAAAATAAACTGAAATTAAATTAAGAAAAAAAACAAATTGTGTATTATTTAGTACAAAACAACGAAAAATAGAGAAACCAGGTACTATAGAACTTGATAATGAAGAAATTGAAGTAAGCAACTATGTAAAATTCCTAGGAATTTATATTGATGAATTCTTTGACTGGTCAAAGCATATTGACTCATTGTTAAAAAAATTAAACTCTGTTTGCTATGGAATCAGAATCCTTAGCACTTACATGACTGAGAATTGTGCTAAAACGGTGTATGCTGCTAAGTTCGATCACTCTTACGTTGCAGCATTATGTTCTGGGGGAGTACCGGGCGCACTGAGAAAAATGGTCCAAATGAACAATATATTTAGCATTTTATATTAATGGCAACTATATTTTTAATAACTACGATTAATAGTTATTCGTTATTAATCTGCCATGCATTAAAAGTGAATAAAGTAAGTTTTCTAACAATGTGTTATAGTCTCAAGTACTAAAATATATTAGCAGGCATTAAATATTTCATACTCAAATTACAAAATATATCTACAACTAATAAACTCAGTTATTTGGCATACTATTAGTTAGTGTAAATAATAACATTAGTAGGTATAAATGAAAACTGATTAAAGAATAATGGTCAGTGAGTTAGGGCAACTACTAAAATTTTGTATCGTTGGTGTTCGGGTACAATCGACTGGAACCGACAGCACTTCTAGAGCATGTTGGTTCATTGGTTATGTTGTGCTTGCTCCTGGTTCAGTGTCCTGGTTCGTACACGTGTTTATTTGGCTTAGAAAGGTGCTGCTAGCTACCATTCATCTAACTAATTCGTGGAAGTGACAAAGTGAAACAATTAACCTGCAGTGACAGTGCACGGATTGTGTTGCAGTTATCTTTTATGCTAAGTTGTAAGTTATATTTTTATAAAGATGGTAGCCTTATTTTTAGAGTATTTAATGCTTTTCTAACATTTTTAGAATATAGCAATATGTTTTGCATGTATAAATGTACATACCGAAAAACAATAAAGTATGTCATTGTTTAATGTATTAGTTTTATATTAATTTTACGCACTTCAATAATTTTAATACCTAAATATGTATTATAAAAACATTATAACACGATCGCTGCTGATGATATATTAGTCCTTTTAAGGTGAATAAAACATTTATTATTCAACTTATTCTAAACTACCTACAGTGTATTCTGTGTAATTAACTAGATTTTATTCATGTATTTGATTTGAAGAGGACCAATACTTCATGAAAATCATCATGCAAAATCAGTTACAATAACTATACAAATAAATAATTTATTTGTAGTACGTGTTATTCTACCGCAAATATCATAGTTTAGTTATGATAAGTAAATACAAGTAAGTAACAGTAGTAAACAAAGCATTCACTATAAGTAATATAGATATTTACACACATACAGAAGCTACAGTAACTAATACCAGCAAAACAAACAGTAACTCTCCCCAAATAATGCAAAACATTTGGAATAAATGATGTTTTTCATTTATCAGGAAAACTAAAGTTATTTAGTGCCAGTCATCATTGTTAGAAACACGACTTTACTTGCTGCAACTACTTTGATCATTTGTCACAATATACAAACTGATTTTTTAGTTGCCAATGACTAAATTTTCACTTACGGTTAGTAAACATTTTTCTCAGTGCGCCTACAGAATGTTTTTGACACACAGAAAAGGGTTATCAGGATAATAAAGAAAATGAAATTTAGACAAACTTGTGGCGTTTTTAAGAAAGCAGGATTACTTACTGTGTATGCTTTATATATATATATGTATATGAATGTATAATGTTCTTTATCAATAATAGACATCTTTAAGATGTACAAGAACAAACGCATTATCCTACGCATTCTTTACGATACACTTACCCAACGCATAGGCTTACTTTAACAGAAAAACACCCAAGCTACACGGGCATAATTTTTTTAAATAATTTGCCAAAAAGGTTGATTGACATATCGCAACCGAAAATATTTAAAAAGGAGCTTAAATTGTTTTTGTTATCATTAGAGCCATATAGTTTGAATGATTTTTTTTATTAAGTCATGATTTTCCGTCTTTTTTTCTTTTTGACGCTTTTCATTTAGAACTTTATATTGTTTGTAAAGTTTTCTTTATGAAATAAAGAATGTATTATTATTATTATGCCCAGATTTAATTCTAGTCGCACTGCGTTATCGTAACGAATGACGAGATTTCGAAGAAACATTTATTCAATAGCAAAAGCCAGAAACCTTTTACTATAAGTGATTTCTTGAAACTGTTTCCATCATAGCAATCCATCTACGCGAATTTTACGTTCTATACTTTTTGCTCAAATATTGAATCCTTCACTGTGATAAAGAAGAGCTCTCGCTTCTATCTAACCGAGCCGGCAGTAATTAATTGAACAAGCCGGTCGGATGGCTTCCCTTTGGATATTCATCGACATCGAGCATTAGCTCGCTTATAGATTAAGGGCTTGGGCATTGAGTGGCGACCATGTGATATCTTTTCACTCAGATAGCGCTCCATTGAACCGTCGCTATGTAACGCGAGATCCGAGTAGAATAGTGGCTACTCTCGCTGGACTACTCTCGCGCAAAGATTCCGAAGGTGCGGTGGGTTGTGGTGATATTTTGCACTCCGGGCAGTCGATCGATGATGGTTACTATCCGACTTGCATTCACTCGAGGTTTAGTTAGCAGTCGAATGGTAAGTAAAGGAGATTTATTGAATTTCACAGAAAAAAAGAGCGAAAAACTAATGAATAGAAGAGACATTTTTTCCTTCCCCACTTACTAAATGTGATTGGTGCTACTCAAGGCTTTTCCATTAACTTTTTTCTTCATCGACGATGTCGTCGGTCCGAGTGGATATTTTTTTTTTACAGCCCTAAGTCGTTGATTTCCCGCAGTTCCAACGTTAGAAAAACAAGTGAAACAACTTTCCTCGCCGTAACACGGCTCATCAGCTTAATATTTCTCGATTGAACTTAGGCTAATTTAATGCTTTACAAATACAGTTTTTGCGCGTCTCTCGCTGTCGAAGTTTCTTTCGAATCCGGCAGAAGTTCAAAGCGGTAATATAATGCCGGAACTTAGCTTGTACTTATGTGCAAACGGACTTTCTGAGGGTGAAAGATTTATGTTGAGTTTGCGAAAACGGGCGGATACTAAACGTTTCCTTTCTCGGTACTTTTTTTTGTGGAGGTTTGAGGTCTTAACAATCCTGCAGATTTTGACCTATAACACACATAAGACGGCCATAAAACATAATGGTTTGGAAAGAGCCCGATCCTTAGAAACTCTGCAATTTATCAAGGTAATAGCATAACCTTATATATAGGTACATATTTCGAGTATATGAGAAAAGGGTGTTGAAATATCTCAACCGCTCTCACCGCTTTGCTACCAAATGAAGATATGCAAAAGTAAATAAAATAGATGTGTGAAAATCAGCTTTTCAAGTACCTATGCTTATTTTGTTTTAGCGGAAATTTAGTTAAAATATGTTCACCATTTGCTAGTTATTTTTTTTTGGTTTAAGAAAACTTGTGTTTTTGCTGTAATGAATTCTGCACATTGTCTTGAGATATTTACGATTTTGCGAAGATTTTTATATTAGCACTTTCTGATAATATTCAGTATTAGATAATATAATAGTTTATCTACTCTCCAATTAACATTCTCAGCACACTAAAAAAAAATTTGGTAAAATTCTTATAGGATTTTGGAACAATTTTAAAACCGTACGGGTATTTTACTTTAAAAGTAATATTTCTAACTATAAGTAATTTTTCGAAGATTTTTTCATATAATCTGGAATGTTCATAGTAAAATTTCGAAATGTGGGCAACTTTTCCAAGATTTTTTCATGTAGTCTGGAATACTCACAAGTAAAATTTCTAAAATAGCGACAATTTCCATAGAAGTTTTACTTGTTTAAAAGTAGAATTACAAAGAAACGTTTAGTATTTCTGATTTTTTTTCCTAACAAAAAGGAAAATATCGTTGAAATGAAAATGCCTTGGTAGAGTGTATATAATTAGAATTTAATGCATAAAAGGCAAACAAAATATGAACATCTTTAATGCTTACCCAAAACCACTGCACGTCAGTTACCCGTTGCCTCACCATATTGGCGGTTAATTCGCAAAAATCAAGGCCCACCGTATGCAATCGGGCAACTGTTGTGATAACAGTTCCTAAGAAATATTTATCTGGCAAGTAATAGATAAATATTTGATTACTATGTCTGGCATGTAGAAAACTGATATCGAATATGAAAAGTTACTGTAGTGAAAATGGGAGAACCGCCATCTTGACGACAACTTATATACTTATAGAATATGTTTAACATATTTGCTACTATAGGCCAGAAAACTTTGCTATTATATGTTTATAACAACATGACGTGATGATTTACAGTTTTATAATATAATTTTTACGTAATCTACTACTATTTTATCTGTAACTGCAGCGACTTTGTATAAAATAAATAGTTTCTTTAAGAAAACTGTAAATACTTGATATCATATATCCAAAAGTGTTTTTTTTTGCTGTTAAGGTTTATTTGAATAAAAGATATTACGTTTAACTGTAATTTTCCAAATTGCATGAAATGTTAATTTAAATGTTTTCTGAGAGATATTAATATTCTTCTTAGTAATATTCGAATGTTAAAGATTTTTTTTCTAAGAAACAGAAATTTTTCCATTAATATTCGCGTAAAACATTTTGTACATTTACCTCAATTGAATGTGGAAAATTATCCAAGAAAAATTACCTAAATTTCTTAGTGTTTGGGTGAGTTTTTAAGTTTTAAAAGAACAACACACAGATTTTCTAATATGAATTAATACCACCTACAAATACTTAATCAGTAAAATGTTAAATGTTAATATTTTTCTTGGTAATATTAAGATGTCAGAGATTTTTTTCTAAGAAATAGAAATTTTTTCATATATTTTTCATATAATATTCACGTAAAATACTTGTGTTATGGAAAAAATTTCTAACATTTCGACATTTTCCTTAAGTTTCTGAACATTTATTCACATTCAGTGCGGAACACTATCATAAAAAGGGATTTTTGCCAAGAAAAAATACCTACATTTTTAAGTGTGAAGTATAAAAAAAGTTAAGCAATAAGTCACCATACGTCCAGCTGGAGGAAATGGAATACTCACGAAAATATTATTCCCGTCCGTTGTCTGGAATTTCTTGAACTACTTGATCTTCTTTCGTAAGCTCGCATTGTATCAATAAGGTATATTCCGCCGGGTCCACGTTATGCAGAAAAAGGCTAGGTGACCTTCAGCGGCCCAGACCTGGGCAAAAGTCGTCCACACCTTTTTTTTTTGGTAGAGTTAAGTCCTTAGTGGACACCATGTGCGGCCATGGTAATGTAGGACTCTCCCAACAAGTCATACATAGTAAAATCTCCCCGGCTTCTCATCTCCTAGCTCTTGAACTACTATGAACATGCTTCTGGACTCAAGGGATGGTCAACATATATTATCCTAAATCATCGTCTTTTTGCTGCTTCTAGCTCGTCCCCTAAGCTCACTTGTTGATAGAATTTTAGTTATGAATCTTCGGCATTTTCTGGCATTTTCGATTCTGTTAAAAATTATGTTTCTTTGTTCAATTTCCGGTTGAGTTCCTTCTCTAGCTTTATCCTTTCCTCTGTCCATCTGTCACATGTCATCACTGAATGTTGAGGTGTCGCAATCTAGTGAATCTAGGCATCGTGTTCGCTCAGGAATTGGGTTAAGAAGTAATCTCTGTGTTTGCACTGTGCCCAAGGGGTGATATTTGTCAGCTTCGTATTGAGTATTAGAAATTTGTCTTTTTCAACCTCAGATGGTCCTGTTTAGATCCCTTGTATAAGTATAATATGTATTGATGATCCCCTAACATCATTCTCCTACAGTGTAATAGCTTGCGCTAATAATTTCAAGATTTATTCTATTGTAGTCTAGAAGTTCCAAGTAATAGGTGAAATATGTATCACACGGGAAAGCCTACGCAGTGTTAATTGAAAGATTATATTGCTTCATAGAAAATCTTCCTAATTTTTCTACATAGATTTAGATGCATACCGCCGTCGGTTACCTTTTTTTTTTTGTAAGAAGTAAATTGAAAGTTATAAGAACTTTCTTATAATTTTAGAACTGAATTACCTTCTATATTTATTCAAATTCGTCGAATTGGGAAAGTTTCTGTTGATTGCTTGATTCTCAAGTAGGTAATAAGCTTTCAGCGGTAAGAGTATAACCGCAAAAGGGCTAGACAACGCCCAGGATCTTCTCCTGGGAGGCGAGGACGTGGAATCAAGCGTATCGTAATGAATCCTTCAACCCTTTGAAAAGTTAGAAATTCCGAACTTCTCGAAAAACGACTTTGTCGACCCGAAACTACTTTTTAATCAATAGCGTTTAAAACTTTCAAAGTACCCCACCGACCGTCCTGATTCTCCCTTTCTGGTTACAATTGTAACGTGGGTTAGAAGAAACAGTGAATGCCACTTTGCCTTCAATTGCGAATACTTTTATCATTTTGCTTGCTGATAAACCATTGGCCTGTGTTTGTGTTGTGATTAAGTAGTGTTCGAACTTCTAGTAGGGACTTGATTTTGAATCTGACGGAACATATTTTTAGAGATAATACAACTACCATTATGATTATCATAGGTGATAGCCAGTGGTTAAAACCGATGAAAATTGATCAAGTTCAATTTTCTATAGGCTTTGAAGAGTAATATTATATCATTATAATCATAACAGGTGTTATATTTGACTGGAAAATATAATAAACGTTAACAGAAAACATTTTTTAAGAAAGTAAAAAATTTTAAACGATTTATCACTTTGACAGTAAATAAATACAGAATAAATACAGATATATATACAATACAATAGGGTCGGGAAGCATTTTTTTTTTTTATTCGAAAGGAAAGTTTCAAATTACTACGAATTCATAGGTTTTTTTATTTATGAGATTAGTATTTTTGAAGGAAAAGTTTGAAAATATATATGTATATGGTTTGAAAAATTTTAGTACAACGTCACAACTGTTCCGCCCAATAAAGAATTAGAGATTCTGTTTTGGGCTAATAAAACAGTAGTGAGCAGTTTGGCGATTGCATATTAACTGATAGCGCAGATGGGCTGTCACTTAATGTGTCAAATTCTCAATTGTTATTGTTTGACTGGAATTATGTTTATAGCCCGTGTTGTTTTTAGAAAGATATCATCCCTAAAATCTATATCTCTTGGAAAAATATTCTATAGTCGTAATGTCATCAATAGGTGGTAAATTTTGGTCTGTAACTATTTCAAACACAGGCTCTTAATGCAAGTTGTCTATGTAAAATGATTTATTTGCTTTGTATAAAGCTTATAACAACAATATAGTCTTATAAAACTTACTTTAGCATTTTTGCAGACTTTATAACACTTAATAATTGCCCAATGTATTGTAATATCACGCAGTTATTATATAATCATACTAAATGTCACTTAAACACTAACCAAAACCAGTAAATGATGCCTGTCACATGCGACACTAGGCTAACGCAAAAATCGTCAGTTTTTTATTGGCCAAAACAGTTGTGACGTCTTAGGACTTAATTTGAAATTTATCATTTTTTAAATTGGGTTTACTCACAAATATGAAACTCAAATGTTGAATTATTTTAGGCATTCGTTATCGTATAACACAAAGATGAAGTACATTAAGTCGTTTTTTGTATAGCTTGTTGAAAGACCCGATCCTATCATCATTTAATTCACAATCTGTTTGATTGCTTTGACAGTATGCTTTATTTATTTATTTTAAAGCAAACTATGAAAGTCATCAAGCAGGTCGCGATCTATTTTTTAGAACGCATATTTTGAAAATTAAATTGATTTGATTCATACACTTTTGATATACAACTTGTGGATTACCAGCACTTTCTATTCTCCAATTTTTGTTTGGTGTTAGGAAAAATAGTCATTACATTATTTAATCGTTTTTCCATTAGTTTTAGAAACAATGGATCTGGCACACATCAGGATCTACTGTATTAGGTATTAACCATTTGCTGTCATAGCCTTCCAAGTTTGCCTTGACTCGTTTCGTTAAATATTGGATTGTTTCAATTCGGTTAGTTTTTTCTTAAAGTGGTAATATGTCATGCAAATGCCGAGAGTCCCATAATATTCTAACAACGCACTCTTTATACTTATTCTTTGCTGTCTTTTTTTTTCTCTCACGTTGCAAGCATAATTTCTTAATGTTAATGCAATTTCTGGAATCTCTTGCGTTAATTTGATTCCTCCTGAAGGACAAAATTCCATGAATGGATTCCATTGAGATTCTTTATTAATTTTCCTCGTTAGCATCTCCCCATCGATGGTGATCTACTGGTTGAAACAAGGGCAAGGACAGAGATATTTAGCTTTGCAGCATTTATCACTAAATTATATTCAAACTATTCAAAAACTCATCTTCAATTTTATTTTAAAATTGACACTGAGCACACTTTAAATGAATCCAGCTTTAAAATGAGTGTTATGAAATTCAATTAAATGTTATTACTGATAAGTGTGGAATGAAATGAATGAAAAAAGATTTTTTCTTGCTTTTGGATAATAATAATAATAATAATAATAATAATAATAATAATAATGAGTTTATTCCAATAACTTTTACATAATACATTTATGTAACAGTAAATTTAACAATTGCATAAGTAATTAACGTTATTGTAACCTTATTTTTTAATTTTTCTAGTAACTAACAGATAAACAAGGAACTCAAATATGTATCCAACTGGAATCAATCTAATTTCTGCCTTGTACGAATACGTTGGTTATACCTATATGTTCACTACGGATAACTTTCTAATAATTTATTTAAAAAAATGCAGGGCACGAATTAATCTAAGACATATTTGTTATTTACAGTTGTAAAAATCAGTTTTTTTTTCATTATTTTTAAAATTAATATTTCAGGTGTCCATTACTGAGATAATTACTTTGTGTATTTATTTAAGTATATTTTATATTTTCGCTTTCTAAAAATCAAATTTGCCTTATAATTATTAAAAGGCATACAACTAAAGCAAAGCCTAATCGCGACACTTATCTGTGCAGTAAAGTAGACGTCACGTTGTCTACACATTCCCTCTGGGATTTATGTCAGTGTAAGTTTATTGTTTTAGGATAAGTCACAAAGAAGGACTATCAGCACAGTTCCCCTATGTTCGCTATCGCTTCCCGAAGAGCTACTTTAAAGCTACACCCACAATCAGCGCCTTTTTACTTCTTTTTCCTGCGCGGACAAGAGCAGGATTTTATCTACGTGGCAACGTTTTAGAAGCGACCAGAAAATGTGGCTTTGTGCCCTTTTCCGCGTTTTCTATTAACATAATATATTCCTTTTTTGAGCTGTTTTGGCATAAGAAATTCCTCTAAGCGGCTTTTATATTACTTTATGTTTTAATTTTCAAAATTATATAATATAAAAGCTCGTAGCTGTATTAATTTTTTTCTCTTTGCGTTTTTAATATATTTATAAAAGCACTAACATCAATGTGTTTATAAACACATTTTGTATGTAACTTTTAGCGAAAATGTTTAATAATCAACAGGGGAATGTGAGATTATAGATAGCTAAGTGCATTGCAAATATTTTCTTATACCTATACTAATTTAGTAGATTGGAATGGAAACATTATTTTATTTGATATAAAAACAAGTATACTCAAAGATATAAGACATAAGTACGGAACGACATATATTGTGCTTGTTTGATCGAATTTCAGAAATCGGTTATAATCATTCTATTTGGCATCGAGTACTGTATATAGAGCTGATTTACATAATTATACAGGTTGTTCACAATATTATGATTTTTTTCATCTTTCTTTATTCTAATGAGATACCGTACACATTGTTATGTGGTTGTATTGTATATTGAAGGCCAGTGTAAAATTATACCAAGCGTTAAATGCCTATATGTGATAGTTTTCGAGTTAGACGCGTTTGAATGCAGGAATAAATAAAACGCCCTGACAGGGGTTAGGAAGAAGAAAATGTATACTTCCACTAATTGTTCTTGATACTTTAACTATTACGCACTGTATATCTAAAGCAGCTGCAGATTACAACTTGATTTTTTTACTCCTCAAAAATAAAGTTCTATTATTATCATTTATTTGTACCGCTTGTAAGTATACAAAAGCAACCTCATATATATTGGCAATAATATCAATTTATTGATATTAATTGAGTTCATATTCTTTTATTCATATACACTTCATTATTCTAATGAGATGCTCTATATGTTATTATGGGGTAGCATTATATGTTGAAAATTCCCCATCAAAACCTAATAGTGCATGTTAAAGCAGAAGCATAATTATTTGCCAAACTAACTGGTGAACTATTTAGAAAATGGTTTAACGATGTGTACCTACACCGAGCTTCTTGTGGAACACCAATAACTTTACTACTAGATTCTTGAGGTGGTTACTGTGTCCTGTGACTTTGCAAACCTCGATACCAGTCGACAAACCAAGAACTCCTCTTACAATTCCTAAGAATGCAACTGATCTGGCGCAACTGCTCGAAGTATACGGCTTTCTTGTGTGGAAGAGATTCGTCAAACGGTTTTCCGATCAAGTTTTGCTCGCCAATCTTCATCTCAAGATCCTCAATCTCTGAAGCTGATCTCAACTCAGTGCCATTAATCTGATACGATGTTGCAGGAATTTGGCTTGATCGTGAATATATTACAACACAACACTTTTTGATGTTTAGTTTAAGCTTATATGTGTAACACCATTGATGGAGTATGTTAAGGTTACGTTGTAGATTGTCCCCATCCGCAGCAGAAGCAATCACAGGAAAAATCTTGATGTCATCGGCATACGCAAGGATCGGGCAATCGATTTTCAGTAATAAATCATTTATTAATAGCACAAGTAATAAAGGGCCAAGGTTGGATCCCTAGGGTATGCCAGAAGTCAGGAAGAAGTCGTCCGACACATAACCATTGTACGTCACATAACACCGTCTCTGTAATAGATAAGATCGCAGGAGGTTTAGGGAAGAGGGAACAAATCCAAAAGAAGACAATTTATACAATAGGATTTCATGTATATTCATGTATATTACGTCAACTCTCCCCCTCCTATCAAGTACCTCACCCACATACTGTGCTAAGGCAGCCAAGTTTGTGACAGTTGAGCGACCAGAAATAAAACCATGTTGGTTAGGTGGTACGAAGGAACGTGTGTGGGTGTATATAACTGCATATAAAACCTTTTCACAAACCTTGGAAAGGTTAGAGATAATAGATATAGGTCTGTAGTTGGACAGTGACGCACGATCTTCTCTCTTGTGAACAGGAACTACTCTCGTCGTTTTCCAACGATCAGGAAAAGTGCAAGTCCTTATGGAGAGATTAGTTATCGTCTGAAGCGGAAAAGCCAGGACATATCTACAATCTCAGATCAAAAAACTAGGCAGTTGATCATCTCCTGCTGTATGTTTGTTGGGTAATTCAGCCATATGCTTGGTCAAAGTATCGGCAGATGTAAATTATATATTCTTGGTACAAAAGCGGTTACATAGAATCCAGACCAGAAAAAATATTTTTTGTAATTTTTATTTCTCTATTTCTGTTTATAGTTTTATTTGTTTTTTTCTCGCCATTATTTTGTATCAAAATTTTGTTTTCGTTAAAAGTTTTTTTAGAAGAGAGGCTTTTCCTTTTGCTTTCTTTCATATTGGTATTTTAAGTTGCTAGTTTTTTTTACAAATTCTATATCAAACGCAAACGTCACATACAGAACAAAACAAATTAATGAGATCAAAACTTCTCAAATTAAGGACCCTTTATTCTTTGAACCAACAGTCCAGCTTTATTGTACGCAAAATTCTACTGAAAATTCACTATTGTATTTGCGGCAAGCAATATGCAATTTATGCTCTTTTTATAGGTAGGTTATGTCAACAAATTGTGAAATAAAATTACACATTATACAATGAATAATTATTCACAACTAGGTAGGTATATTAATTATAGCAACAGCGTAGTTAATCTCTACGCAAAATTATTGATTTTAATGTCGGTTTACACTACACAAATTTGTAATAGTAGCTACGTACTATAATTATTTTGTTGACGATTGATTGCAACTATTGCCACTGGCTTTAACATACTATATGCAACAAGTGATCTGCATTTAATTAATGCTACTATAATATATAGGTTCTATCAACATAAATTGTATAACAAAGTGTGCATTTTGCTGCAAAAAATGCGATAACTTTCGTCAACAATTTTGTGGGAAATTTTAATATAAGTTGTGTTCGTTCCTATATGTTCAACAACTTGTTGTGCGAAACTTTATAATTGTTTGAAAATTTACATATTTTTTCCACATTCCCAAAATAGAACTGTGAAATGGTAGAAAATCTAAGAGCTATATTTTGTTACAGGATATTTCTAGAATATTTCTTACATTTGAGGAATTGTCTAGTAATTTCTGCTGTTTCCAAGAAAATAATATACGTCTGTGGAAGTACTTCAGGGCGTCCCTATCTACTTAATATACTTTAGAAGTTTCATCGTAAAGCGGAAAATGAAAAATCGTCCGTCTGTTTCCTCCAGACTTATTGCAAGTGAAGGCGAGCGTTCCGCTTTGCATATTGTAGGAGTTTAAACACCAAATGCTCCTTGCGGGTTAAATTATTTAGCTGGCCATTAAGTTGACGTGCCCGGTGTGCCAACAATGTCGCCTGCCTCCAACTCTGGTGGAGCAAGATTAATTAGCGTGTGTTTGTTTTTTGTCATTAAAACGTGTCCCCGTCAACAATTTAATATGTAAAATTAGGCAACGCCCAGGCGTATCTTTTTCTCAACCCGTTGAATGTCACTTGCTCGTGTTTATTTCTATTTAGATTATGAAATGTTTAGCTTGATATTTGGAATTAGTTCAGAAGTGTGTGTAGACAGAATTATCAGAGCAAATGTACACATTTTTTTTTTATTTTTATTCATTTAAAAAATACTCTCAAACAAATCTTTTTGTTAATGCAATAGAGTTGTCTGGAGCTACTTAAATTTATACCTAAGAGGGCTAGGTGCCTATGGTTGATATATAAATTTCAATAGTTCTAAAATTCCATCTTATGTATATCGAATATTAATTAGTTATTTTTGCACCAAAAAAACTGTTAATTTCCTTGAACCAATTTGAACTTTGGATTAAGCTTTAAAACAAAATTATAAAACAGCATTAATCGTAACAATGTAATTGAGCTACATATAAAAGTGCATACAAAATTTTACATCGTTTTGCAATAAAAGTAATATCAAATAAATACTGATTATCACAATAGACAATAATGATGGCCTGATGCATGGCGCCCTCTTTGAGATATAGGAAAAGATAAATCATAAACTGTTTAATTATAAGTGCTTTGCATATTTGGCAACAGCTTGAAGATGTGGAATGATTTGCCCATACGCTAATTTGCAAAGCGAACAGTTGGGCTATTAGGTAAGATTAGCTAGGCGATCAGCTTAGTTAAAGATTATCACACAAGTTATCAAGTTTGATTTGCGTTAGCTTAGGGCAGTATTTTGGTAAGTTACTTTGGGATTTATAATTATAAATGTTTTGCATATTCTTTCATACTAAAAATGGTTGCAAATATTTGTTATTTAAAAACAGTATCATACTCAACACTTTCCATATTTACAGAAATATACACCTACAACTATAGTTATCTATATTACCGACTTGAAATATATAATTACATTACACTATTGAAAAATGGATGGTGTCGTTATTTTCCGTACGTACTAGGTACACATTTGTTTTTAACTACCTGGTATTAGATGATGACAGATTTGGAAAATTATCACTCTCTCAGTATAGATTAAACCTATTTATGTATTGAATCAACAGAAAAATATTAGCATTTGTTTAATGTTAATTGACAGTTTTGAGCGCATTGCTCTTACTTAAAACGAAGGGTTTTAATACTAATAATAATATATATCGTTTATGATATATACAGCATAAACTTCGTCAGTAAAAAGGATATTATATTACATACACATATAAGTGTCTAAACATATTAGGTAAGTATTATAATTCATCAGTATGTGACATGTACATTTTACATTTACATTTTACTCAATATATTTTTTTAAATAATAGAAATAATAATTATAATAATAATGCTCCTCCATGCACATATAAATGTGTGGGCAAAGTCAGTGTACAAAATAACAATAAAAACAGAAACTACAGTGTACATGAATTAAAATACTCGTCAAGAGAATATATGCGTTTTTCTAATAAGAATACTCTTAACACTGTATTTAAATTGATTGCAATTTATAATCTCTTTAAATATTTTGAGACAATGTGTTGAATATTTTTAAATCCAAAATATTAGGACAGTTTTTTTGTCAAATTTAATGAAAATTTAGGAATATGGAAAATTATGTTTAAACCTAGTATCATACATGTGGACATCATTATTGCACAGAAATTACCGTTTATTGTTGTGGATATATTTTAAAAGTTCAATATATGCATGGCAGGCAATTGGCAGATATCCATTTTCTAAAGTAAGCGTTTACATGATTCGTCTAGAGTTAATTGCAAGCCAATGCAACGAAAATACGCTCTTGGTCAAAAACACAATTTCGCGCGACGGGGATACACCCAAAACAGTAATACCGTATGATAGTCTAGCTGTGATATCAGCATAATAAAACATAATATAAGATTTGAGATCAATATGGCTCTGAGATTGCGTATTTGATAACAGCTAGAATTTAATTTGCTTATAATTTTTTGGCAATGAGTCCTCCAAGATAATGTCCCGTCCATAGTCATACCTAAAAAAATATTTCGTTAACTCGTTTTATTTCATTATTTTGTGAAGACGATGTTGAAATCAAGTTGCGTACGTTTTGAATAGTGTGGAAAAATTGCATATTTTGTTTATTAACATTTAAAATACGTTTGTTGTTACAACCATGTTGTCATAATCTTCTAAAGCTGCACATGACTGATTTACGGATCAAGATATTTTTACTTGATACAATAGCTCTAGTATCATCAGCATACATAAGTTATGTTGTATTAACCAGAAGTCAACGACGTCATTTAAAAAATTAAGAAAGTAGAGAACCAAAATACTACCTTGAGGGCACTATTTGTTTCAACAGGTAAAACAAAAGGTTTAAAATTATTTATGCAATCATGTGTTTCATGCCGATTTTTTACCAGTTGGAGCCTACCACGCAAATACAACTTAAACCATTATGCTACTACACCCTAATTCATACCATTCAAGTTTGGTTAACAAAATATCATGATCAACACAATCAAAAGCTCGACTAAGGTCACAAAAAATTCCCACACAAAACTTTTGAGATTCCAAGGCTTTTATTACATGTTCATATAAGGCATGAATCCCAGTAAGTGTTGAATGATTATATCGATAACCATGTTGCTGGCTTACTAAAATATTGTGTTTATTTAAATGTGAAAGTAATCTGTCTAACACCGCATATTCAAAAATTTTTGACAAACTAGGTGAAATTGTTAATGGGCGATAATTAACATTATCTAATCTTGAACAGTTTTTATACAGCGGTGTCATATTAGAAACTTATTAAAAGTTTCAGCTATTTCAAGCGGATTCGATATTGTTTCTTCATTATTTTTCAGAACAATATTTTCATGATATTTCACTTTACCAGACAATTCATTAACAACATTCCAAGCCGCCTTAGATTGATTTGATGACGACATAATTTATATTGCACTGAAGAAAATGTTTACTACCGTAAGTGAAAATTTAGTATTGCAACTAAAAAAATCATTTGTATATGTGACAATGATCAAAGTAGTTGCAAGCAAGTTAAAGTCGTGTTTCTAACAATGATGACTGGCACTAAATAACTTTAGTTTTCCTGATAAATGAAAAACATCATTTATTCCAAATGTTTTGCATTATTTGGAGTTACTTTTTGTTTTGCTGGTATTAGTTACTGTAGCTTCTGTATGTGGTGTAAATATCTATATTACTTATAGTGAATGCTTTGTCTTACTACTGTTACTTACCTGTATTACTTATCATAACTAAACTATGATATTTTGTGGTAGAAATAACACGTACTACAAATAAATTATTTATTTGTATAGTTGATTTTGGATGATGATTTTCATGAAGTATTGGTCCTCTTCAGATCAAATACATGAATAAAATCTAGTTAATTACGCAGAATACACTGTAGGTAGTTTAGAATAAGTTGAATAATAGTTGTTTTATTCACCTCAAAAGGACTAATATATCACCAGCAGCGATCGTGTTATAATGTTTTTATAATATTTAGGTATTAAAATTATTGAGGTGCGTAAAATTAATATAAAACTGCTACATTAAACAATAACATACTTTATTGTTTTTCGGTATGTAACATTTAATACATGCAAAACATATTGCTATATTTTAAAAATGTTAGAAAAGCATTAAATACTCTAAAAATAAGGTTACCATCTTTATAAAAATATAGCTTACAACTTAGCGTAAAAGATAACTGCAACACAATCCGTGCATTGTCACTGCAGGTTAATTGTTTCACTTTGTCACTTCCACGAATTAGTTAAATGAATGGTAGCTAGCAGCACCTTTCTAAGCCAAATAAACACGTGTACGAACCAGGACACTGAACCAGGAGCAAGCACAACATAACCAAGAAATCAACATGCTCTAGAAGTGCTGTCGGTTCCAATCGATTGTACCCGAACACCAACGATACAAAATTTTAGTAGTTGCCCTAACTCACTGACCATTATTCTTTAATTAGTTTTCATTTATGGCTACTAATGTTATTATTTACACTAACTAATAGTATGCCAAATAACTGAGTTTATAGTGTAGATATATTTTGTAATTTGAGTATGAAATATTTAATGCCTGCTAATATATTTTAGTACTTGAGACTATAACACAGTGTTAGAAAAACTTACTTTATTCACTTTTAATGCATGGCAGATTAATAACGAATAACTATTTAATCGTAGTTATTAAAAAATATAGTTGCCATTAATATAAAATGCTAAATATATTGTTCATTTGGACCATTTTTCTCAGTGTGCATGAAAGATAATTGAGAAACGGTTAACTCAACCATATTTTTCTCTCAGTGAGTCCTGTGACAGTTTTCGAAAACGGCGGAATTAATAGTCACGCCCGTGATGGTTATGCCTTCAAACGATTTAATGTCGACAATCGGAATTTTATGCAGTGCTCCGATGGATCAACCAGCGAACACCAACAGTACGACGCTATCTTCTGCGAATGCATATTCATTAAACCGCCTGGGAAGTTGGCGGTCGATTGTGTTGTTATGCCATCACACGGTGGCCGCCTGAACGCCAGAAACTGTATCCACGGCGTAATTTATGTAGGTCAGAGATAAGAGAGGGTATTATTTAATGTGAAGTATATTATTATGGAAATTTAGAATAGGAAGATTTACGACCTCCTCGTTATGTATGTAGTTATAGGTTCCTAAGTGTGTATTTTGACAAAATGGAGAATCGGGTTTTCGTTAACTGCAAAACCAGAATAATTTTAACTTCTTCACAATGATTTAATGCATAAAATATGTTTATCCGACAGTTAAAATAATTTTATGTACTTACCTAACACCCTATTGGGTGTGTTGGCAATATAAAATATTGTACTCGATGCAAAACTAATTATTTAGTTTTACAATAAATTTTTACTTAAATCAACCAAAATTTATGGTAAAACTAAAGAATTATCTTATTTATTCTGAATATATTTTTTTTGCGCCTCCGTCCACACTCATTTTGCAGTACTTAAAAGCGACAGGAAAACTATCGTGTTCCTGTCGCAGGCAAAAATGTCACTAAAGGTTGGCCATACTAGATTCCGCATGACAGACGTGTAACAAATTGTCATTAAGCTATAAGATTAACTGGTGTCTTCACTGCCTCGGCCACCGCCTCGGTCCACAAACCGTACTCATACTCGTAAAACTGTAGTTTCTGGCCTAGTGATACAAATAACTATTATTTAACCTTTTATAGGTTAATAATGACTTCAATAGAAACCACTTGCCGTACGGACTGTAATATTTACTATCTACATAACTCTCTTTTGCCGTAGAAAAAATGGAATACAAACGATAAAATAATTTGCTCATTTAAGGGTTAATGCAGCATATTTTTGATGTATTTCTAAATAAACACAAATTATCAATCCAACCTTGAAATGTCATCAAACGAATACTATCTTTTCAAATGAAAATGAAAAAAAAAGTATACCGGACGTGTTTAATTTTTTTTACTTACAAATATTTTTTAATAAAAAATAAATACTATTTACATCATTTTTTAATTATATAGCCTGTCTTACACTTTTTTAATCACTTCTCGTTTTACCGGAAATATATGAACAAATGTAAAATTTTAAGGAACACTTTGTATATTTTGGCATATTCGAATTATGCGTATTTTCCAAAAATATGATTTGTTAGTGTTTGTTTTCTTGTTTACCAGAAATTTGAATTTTTACTTGCCTATCTGAAGTAGAGCGAATACGCTAAAAATATTCTTAACAATTAACATATCAAAAAAAAACATGTGTTCCAATCTCCTTGTTTTATACACCTAGTACCTAAGACGTATCACACATGCACTTCGACAGTTTTCTCATAAGAAGTGACTTTTTTTAAGTGGAACTCCATGAGTCCTCTGCATTAATCTAAAAAAGAAGTTTTTGACAGTTTTAATGATACCAAGTACTTGGTATTTGAATTAAATGTTATTTTTTTGGGGATTAAAAATCCTTTTTAATAATTAATTCTTCCCAGATGCTGCTCCCAGAATAAGGTTTTTGCCATGACTTTTCCTTTAGTGGTTTATAGTAATGTGAATTAATCACGTTTTCGTTTATTTCAGCGTTATACTGTTGTTATTAACAATCATAGGGAAATTATTTAGTTTAGAGTAGGAACATTTCAATTGTTATGGAGTCCATGTAGTACTTAGAATAGGTAGCTTCGTGTAGTACTTAGGGTGGAGCACGAGGTTAGGATGATTTGTAATTATTTAGCTTTTCATAAATAAAGTGTTGATTGACAATGTTGGATTATTCCAAAAAGCTAAAGAGATAGCTATGTGTTAAAATTGTCGCTAATAGGTAGGTGATTAGCATCGTAGGAAAGTTAGCCGTTGATAAAATTGAACAAAGGTACTAAAAGAATTGTAAATTGGTGTGGTAAAATGTTATGGTCTCTTTACTTCTATTCCTCTACTTCGCCAACGTACCTTGGTGTTCCGCAGGGATCGGTTCTGGGTCCGGTACTACTCCTTCTTTTTTTTTAATGACAGTCGAATTTATTAACTTTTATTTGTTTCTATACGCGGACGATATTACTGTTGCAGTTTCTGGGATTGATCCGGCGCAGTTCCGTGCAAACACCTTCTTGATGGAACT
Source organism: Protaetia brevitarsis (assembly GCA_004143645.1). Lineage (NCBI taxonomy): Eukaryota > Metazoa > Arthropoda > Insecta > Coleoptera > Scarabaeidae > Protaetia > Protaetia brevitarsis. The sequence goes on from RXPK01001500.1 coordinate 28,999, forward strand.
CGGTCAGTAGTTTAGTTGTAACGCACTCCGCAGTAATGCTTCAAAGACATTCCTTTTGTTTTTTCGTACCACCCAGTCCAGAGCTGATTATAATGTGGATATTCGTTTGAAAGGTGAGTTGCTGAAGAGTCAAAGCTTTATTAATTTTCTAGAAGTTCAGTTGGACGAGTCGCTTGGCTGGTATTCGCATTGCCGCAAGCTTATAAACATCCTAAACTCCTCGTGTTTTCTAATTAGGAACCTTAAATGTGCGGTTGGGAGAGATTGCTTACTAACATTTTATTATGGACAAATGTTCTCCAGAATAACATATGGAATTATCTTTTGGGGCTCATCTATTCACGCCCATGATGTTTCTATCACACAAAAGCGTATACCGTTCGTAGTATCACAGATATCAGCGTCACTGAATGCTGTAGGCCATTCTTTAAGAAATTAGTAGTTTACCTTTGCCTTCCGTGTATATTCTGGAGATCCTTGCTCACACTTTTGTCAATCGGGACAACTTTCTCTTAAATTTTAATTTTCACTTCTATAACACGAGGAGTAGATCTAACTTCCGTTTGCTGTTGAGCAGGCTTCGTGTAACTCAAAGGTGTCCCATTCCTACAGGCCTACGGCTTTTAATTTCTTACCCAGCGCCCTTAAATGTATTGACTCCTTGAAGGTATTCAAGATTAGATTGCATCAATTATTGCCCCACCACTGCGTGTACTCTGTCGCGGAGATTTTAGCTGTCCTAGAACAGTATTAATTATTATTTTCAACTGTTTTCAATAATTATTAAAATAGGCTTTTATGTATTTATTTTTATACTTATTTAAATTTTCTTGTATTGTCATTATATTATTCATAATTACATCTATATGTATTGTCTTACGTCATACCTAATTAGTGTATTGTTCGTATATAACTTGTCAAATCAAACCATTGATTTGATCAACTCTCTCTTTGGACCAATTTGAATATGAACATTGATTCCTTACATTGCTTTACGACCATTTTTGATTCAGTGAAGAAATTATTGGTCATAATCTCTTACTATTAAAAAAAGAAATTATATTTTCATTAACATTGAATGTTAAATATTATTTTGCATTAATGACTTGCAGTTTGTCGTCTACACGCTTATTCTGGAATGATCTGCTCTATCTTCTATTAGAATAAAATTGGATTCCACCCAGGATTGTTGTAATAACACAATTCTGCCATGAGTGGTGGAAAACTTGTCAAGAGTGTGTCCACTTTTGATTTATAGTAAACTAGAATAATTTATTGAACCATGTCATTGTCATGTTTGGACGTAGGAACGACGCCGCCGTCCTACAAAGAGCATGTTAAACCTCTTACTTCAGCGTCGTTGCCGACAGGTTTCCTTAAACGATGACAAAACGTTTATTACATTTTAATACCACATGCTTATACCCGAATGTCGGTTACTTTATCTTTCTCGTCGGAAATACATCAGCGTCGTTAAATCGAGCGAGGGTCTTTTTACGAGAAAAGAAGGAGAAGGGAAATTGTGTATATAAAGTAAATTACGTGATAAATATCGCGAAACGCCCCCTACATTTACTGTAACTCGAATTTAAACCCAATGTTTTGGAGGGTGTTCGATTTTTCCATCGAGGGTGTATCCATCTATCTTCCTTTACATACGAGAATTCGATCGAGTGGGTCCTAAAATGAAAATATAAGGCGCAACATGGCCGTCATCCGAAGATTGATCGCCGAAACGTACCTCGCAACTAGATATCGCAACGAGGCATAAATGCGAAGAGATTCGGTACGGAGATATGGACCCAGGGCTCTAAGTTATGACAACATAAAAGGGAAGGTCACCGCAATAACTCACCGTAAATTCGACCGACTTTAACGGCATAGGTTCCCATTTGTTCCTCCCAGTAGATAGCGGATAATATCTTTTGTATGTGCGGGCGGGCTCTCCCAGGGCGTGAAATGAAATTAGGATGATTTTTACTTGGGATTCGACCATTCCAGACACATTTCGGCATACCTACAGAGGTTTATTTATTTATATATCACGGTGTCCGTTCTATTTTGGTCGTTCTATAAAAATCCTTTCATAATTTGTTGTTACATTCCAGTATTTGATTTTCGTAGGCCATTCAATATAGGATATCAATGCATTGTGTACCAAAATCTTGACGCCCTACCAAATTCCACTTCATTTAATTTCGTGCAATGTATAGAGGGTGATTCACGGAACCCGCCCATTAAAAGTTCTTGATTTTGCAATGATATCTCGACTTGGAATCTTTGGGGTTAAGCATAATTAGTTATGATCTATTTAGCAAAAATATCTTTATCTATACCGCACTTCCGGTTGCATCAAAAGTCATGGTCAACTTTGATGTTATAAAAAGAAACCTATATTTTTTAGTGCATTTTTAGGTTCTACTAGCCGTTTTAAAACCAATTTTATAAAACTTCTACTTACCTATCGGTTACCGTTTCAGAGTTATTTAAGTTTTTGTAAAAGAAAAGCTCAAAAAAATTTGAATAACGAAATGCGTATAACAGCTATACAGTAAAAGATAGAGAGTTTTTATGTTGACTGTGGAGGGTATGAGTCCTCTACTATTTAATCAAGGAATAAAAAGTGAAAAAAAAATACACAGAGTGTCCCATAATCTAGGTTTGATTTGGGGTAGTTTCTTCGTCCTAAAAGTATTTTTTTACACCTTGTGATGTAGAATTAAATCCTTTATCGAAAAGCGGGACGGGTGATACACCCCAAACAGTAATACCGTATGATAGTGCACTGTGAATATTAGCATAATAAAAGGATAATAAAGATTTGAGATCAATTATGGCTTTGGGATTGCCTATTTAATAACAGCTAGAATTTAATTTGCTTATAATTTTTTGGCAATGAGTCCTCCAAGATAATGTCTCGTCCATAGTCATACCTAAAAAAAATATTTTGTTAACTCGATTATTTTGTGAAGATATGTTGAAATCAAGTTGCGTTGTGTTTTGAATAGTGTGGAAAATTGCATATTTTGTTTTATTACTATTTAAATATAGTTTGTTATTAGTAAACCATGTTGTCATATCTTTCAAAGCTGCACATGACTGATTTTCCGTTTCTAAGATATTTTTACTTGATACAATAGCTCTAGTATCATCAGCATACATAATTATTTTGTAATTAACCAGAAAGTCAACGACGTCATTTATAAAAATTAAGAAAAGTAGAGAACCCAAAATACTACCTTGAGGCACTTCTCGTTTCAACAGGTAAAACAAAAGGTTTAAAATTATTTATGCAATCATGTGTTTTATGCCGATTTTTTACCAGTTGGAGCCTACCACGCAAATACGACTTAAACCATTATGCTACTACAACCCTATTCCATACCATTCTAGGTTAACAAAATATCATGATCAACACAATCGAAAGCTCGACTTCCCACACAAAACTTTTGAGATTCCAAGGCTTTTATTACATGTTCATATAAGGCATGAATCCCAGTAAGTGCTGAATGATTATATCGATAACTATGTTGCTGGCTTACTAAAATATTGTGTTTATTTAAATGTGAATGTATTCTGTCTAACATCGCATATTCAAAATTTTTTGACAAACTAGGTGAAATTGTTAATGGGCGATAATTAGCATTATCTAATCTTTTTAAGTTAAGTTTAAAGTTTTTATACAGCGGTGTCATATTAAATACTATTTCAAGCTATACAGTAAAAGATAGAGAGTGTTTATGTTGACTGTGGAGGGTATGAGTCCTCTACTATTTAATCAAGGAATAAAAAGTGAAAAAAATACCACAGAGTTGTCCCAAATCTAGGTTTGATTTGGGGTAGTTTCTTCGTCCTAAAAGTATTTTTTTACACCTTGTGATGTAGAATTGAATCCTTTATCGAAAAGCTGTAGTGTTCTTATGCCTATTTCTATCGCTTCTTCTAGAATTAGTGATTTTCAGGAAATGTAGTTTTGTATTAGTATTTATTTTATAGTAAATACCGAGGGGTAAATACCTGATGATTTATGGTATACACCCTGAAAGAATTACCGTGATTTATTATATATTTTAAAGATTTATAAGGATTTATGAGGATTTATGGAGATTTATGGTGGATTATCGAGAATTTAAGGTGGTTTACAATGATTTATAATGATTTACCAGAAATTTACAAAGAATTTAAAACAGTCATTAATGCACAGCGCCTGCGTGTAACGTACAAAACCTAACATATATCTTAAGTTTATTTCATATATTTTTTTAACCGACAGTATAGCGAATCCTGGTAAATCCAATATTATTTTGCACTTGTTTAAAGTGATGTCGTGCTAATTAATTTAAAAACGACTGTTATTATGGAATCGCCGTCTTCTAAGATTACAAATATGATCGCAACAATGAAAAAATAATAAAAACTATAATAACTCGAAAAGTAGAAGAGATAGACATAGAGTATGCTTAACAAAAGTCAAAGCATTTGTTAATAGGAATTTAATGATATAAACATATACATGGTGTTTTATTTAAAAAAAAAGTAAGATACACTTATTTGAAGTTGACTGTGTTGTGCTCTAGTAACGAACACCCAATCATAAATCAAAAATCATCCAAAAGTCCTCGGTCTGCTGGGTTCAAGAGCAAACTAGCAATAGGATCAGTACTGACAGATTAAAACGCTTCACTACAAAAACTATAGAAAGATGCGAAAGGACTGGAACATTAACTGACACCCAACAACGAGGTCAACAGAAGAATCAACAGAATTCATCAAAGTCCAAAAGACGATGCAGTTAAAGAAGAATAGAGATATCGAATTTCAATCAGAGTTCGAACAGTTCTGTAGATTCAACAAGCTAAATATGATGACAGTACAGACAGAAACGTTTTCAGTATATCATGGTAATATAGGCATTAATGGCATTGATGGGCAAAGTGAATGTCTGGATTCTAGTACATTGTTGTCAATTTCGCTAGATATAAATAATTTCTATGCAGTTTCTTAATTTGGTTTGTTGGAAAACTTGTCAGGACTGTTACGGTATTGCCGCGGATAGTGCTGATAATCCAATAATCGAAATGACATTTTTAAGACAAAACAAACGGAAAAGAAACGAATTTAGATTGGAAATCAGATATATCAAATATAGAAACCACTATGTTTTTTTTGGGCCTATACCCATAAAAGAGAACCAATCGAATATCTTCAACATTAATGAAGATATATTAACTCTCATTGATGTGGCTTATGAAAATAAAAAAACTAAATTGTTAACATGTCTTAACAAAAAATTGTGTTAATTTTTGAACCAGTCTTATTCACCATGCGTCCTCCAATCATTTGTTAAATTAATAATTATAAATAGGGTATAAATTGTTTATACATAAGTACAATAATTTATAATGATTTATGATGATATTATAAGGATTTACTCTGTATTTATATGGATTTATTGGTGGGTGAATGGAATCTAGATGGATTTTTGATGATTTAACAGAAATTATAGGAATTTATAAGGATTTATTTGCCAAAAAGGATTTATGGTGTACAGAATTTTAGCTAGATGTTTACCCCTCGGTAAATACATAAACTTACACTACAGGCCTTGAAGGCCCGTGGCTTAGAGTGGCGGATCACACCGAGCTACTGAGAAGGGCTGTCCGAATGGTCACCCACCAACAACCGGTACCGCATACTGCTGGTTGACTTTCAAGATTGGCAATGACCTACCCTTCTCAGTCGTACTGCCGGCTTCATTTAATCAATAGTAGGCGGTGAAAAGCAATTTTAAAAGCATATAAAAAACACAATATAGTACGAAAAAATTAAATTTATTGAATACAAGATAATCAAAGACGAAATACTGTATGTATTATGTACGTACAATAAAATTATAAAATGTTGTATATGATCTCCATTCGCTTGCAAATGCATGAATCCTGATGTAAACTCATATTGTTGATTGTTGTAGCCTGTTATATTTGTTCAGGAGTTATGTTATCAAGCGCTTTAGTTACTTGCCGCCCTAATTCTACTTTGGTCTGTACTATGACCGAATTAACCACTGATTTTTTGTGTCCACGTAAATAATAATTCAAGGAAGTTAAATTAGAAGATCTTGGTGGGTAAGTTCATGGTCCATTGCGTCCAATCCACCTATCATTAAACATTATACTCAGTAAACGATCTACTTCTCTAGAAAAATGAACTTGGTCTCCAATCAAACAGGAATGCTTGCCACGCATTGCCGCAGAATTATAGTATATCGCTGTTTAAGGTGCCATGAACTTGAGACTGTGTTCTGCCGTCATTATTAAAAACTAAATGCATTTTTAGAGCGACCCTCACGAATGAAATAAGGGTTTTGCGGTGCCCAGTACTGTCAGTCGCGTTTATTAACAATACGCTCTCTGATAAATTTGAACTCATTCGTCCAAATATTTTTTTTTGTAAAAACTTCGTAGAGCCATATTAATATTTGCCTGCAAAAAGTAAGATGGCGAGCTTCATCGCCAGGACAAAACATTTGCACGATGTTAAAGCCGTATGCCTGCATTTTATGTTTTGACAGAACGCGCTGTATTGATGAATATGATATGCCTATTTCCTTAGCAGCAGCACGTACGAAACTGTGAGGTGGGGGAATATTTTCATGACCTGCCATGCAACTGAAAGTGCGGTATAGACGAAGTTATTTTTTGCAAATAAATCATAACTAATTATGCTTAACCCCATACAGTTTCAAAGTCGAGATATTATTGCAAAGTCAATAACTTTTAATGGACGGGTTCCGTGAATCACCCTATATACATAGATAAATACAACCTACGGGTATGTGCAGGTTAGCATTAGTTCTGTGGATCTAAATCCCATGTCCAATACTGTACGTTAATTATACTAGTAAACTGTTATGAAGATTAAATCTGGTTTGACGGTTTGCTTTAATTAGGATATACCTGCAGCTCGTAATTATGATGTATGCTAGAAGCCGCTTAATGTGGTTATGGATAAATTTCAAATAATATTATCAATTATACGAAGCCTCAATCGTTAATGTAGTAACTAGCGAAAAAGGAATGTATTATTATAATCAAAACATCGCATCGGTTTATCTTATCGTTTTTTTTTTTGCTACCGTCAAATGGGGTAACATTGATTGAGTTTTTGATACATTTTTTCACCATCCAGCAAGATACTCCCGTAAATTTATTTAAAAAAATATATACTGTTTTTTTTATGATGCAGCGTAAGTATTGCTTCCTATTTCCCACCTGTGTGAAGTTAGTCCCACATTTATAAAATTTAAAGAAAACAATTCCCCACGAAAAGTTCTAGAGTTTTCGGTTTGATAAATAGTTCTGCCATTTCAAGTAGTCAAAATACTATTTAAAAAAATGGGGGAGGGCAACTTCGCACCATCTGCAACTTTCATGGGGCAGAACTCCTTATTTCCACTCGAATTGCCACGAGTTATAAGAATAATTTATAGAACTCTTTGGGGGGCTACCGGAACTCTAAAAAAACTCAGCGATTTCAAAAAGATTCAGTTACGATAGCCCCCGATGAGTGTTATAAATTATTCTCATGACTCGAAGCCATTCGTGTGAAAATGACAGAGTTCTGGCTCGTTTTATGTTCAATGATACACTTTATGTATGAAAAACTAAATTATTACAAATCATCCTAACCCCGTGCTCCACCTGAAAAGGTACTACACGAGGCTACCTATTCTAAGTACTATATGGGTTCCATAACAATTGAAATGATCCTACTCTAACTAAATAACTTCCCTATGATTTTTAATAACAAAAATATAATACAGTAGTCTCGCGACCATACGAATATTACCTTTGAAAAATGATTAAAAAAATGTAAAATGTGATTAGTCACATAATCGCGAGTCTACTGTAAATCAGTCAGCTATCAGTTATTATTAAATGCGCCCATGGAACGACTTTCGTTATCTCCCAGCATTCGCCAAGGACACTGATTATATATAATATACTTATATAAAATCAATGGCCACGGAGTAAGGGAAAACCATGGCAAAAACCTTACTCTGGGAGGATCTGGGAAGAAGTCCCAGACCTTATTACTGATAGCCACAAATTATTATTATCCTTCTGAGTGCCGAAGAAGCAGCCCCACGTCTCCTCAAATTCCGACAGCCTTGCCGTTCTCGCGTAGCTGCTCCCTTTTCACGCATTCAGAAGTTGAACAGGAAAGATGATGACCTAAAAAACAAAACAAAACAACAGCAGTACCTATTCTAATACTTAATAGTAACTTAATCCTAATTATTCTAACCAAGAGTAATTAAATAAATATTTATATTTTAAATATTTATAGTTTAACACCAATTCGACCACTAAAGAGCATAAAATATTCATTTATAAGCGTGCTACCCTACTAACTATCTAAATATCATGCCGTAGCCTATCTAGTTCTTTAGCAACATTACTAAAAATTCCACCATTCGATCGGCTCATTATCTCTAATATCTGTTTCGCGTCGCGGCCAATTTAACCCCTAGCTAATGCCCTAACCTCCGTACGCGTCCGCCACTCATCAGTGAGTGAACATTCAAATAAGACATGCCCCGCTGTATCTACCCCACCACACTCACAAAGCGAATCATTAACCCTACCAATTCTACATAAAAATGATTTAAAATTACCGTGACCTGTTATTAATTCTACCGCCTGATACGATAAATTAACCCTCATTTCCCTAAAACGTGTAACGCTACTGATAAATTTCCTAGTCCACCTCCCATTTATTATACATTTAAGGTATTATCCCACCTACTCTGCCAATCATTATCAAGTTTATCCCTAAACGCTTTTTTAACTACACTAGCCGAAATTAGCCCAAATCTAATAATCAAACTATCTCCCTAGATACCGCCTCTTTCGCTAATTGATCCGCCCTCTCATTACCGATTGTACCTACATGAGCCCTAGTCCAAAAAAGTTTTATACCCCCTCGCGCAACATATCCCAAGTATCTAACAACAAATCGGTCGGATTTTTTAAATTCCCTAACGCCTCTAATACAGATAAGATATCTGTTATAATTCTCACGTCCCGCATTAATTCCCATTCGCGCCTACTATAAACTACTGCCTGATTTATTGCAACTAATTCTGCCTGAAAATATTGCAATGATCCCCTAATTTAAACTGTTGATTATGTATTTCAATACCCCTATTATAAACAACAAAAGCCGCCCCTGTACCACCCTCACTCTTCGACCCATCAGTAAAAATTTCTAAACCCTCTCGAAAAGTGCCTATAAAATTATCATAAATACTACTTTTTAATTCCGCGGGATGAATTCGCCCCCCTATATCTACTCGCCTTTCTAAATCGCCCGGTTCTAATCTAATTCCCGTTGCCGTAATCAAACCCTCAAATCCTATTTTATTCGCATCCCTACGAAATTTAAGTTCCTCAAACGTAAATCTACTGGTAAAATACCCGAAATAACACACGCCGCGTGTGCCGAAATAGATGAATACGCGTTCGCGGCCCTAACTGTTAATAATCTTTGCGCCCCGATTAATTTTTTAGTTTCTTTAATTTTACACGCGTCTGCCCATATCACCCCCGCGTACAACATTGTCGGTTCAATAGCGCCCCTATAAATAGTACCCGCCGCGTTACCGTTTAACCCCACGTAACCCTAGCCGATGCTCTAATTTTATTGCTCATTTCCCTACCTTTCGCGGTAATATACTGAATATGCGCTTTAAAATTTAGTTTATCATCTAAAATAACCCCAAGATATTTAACAAATTCTTTACAATAAATTCTACCCTCCCCTAATTTAAATGTAGGCTTTCTTTGCCTCGGTTTGCCAAAAATACCGCCTCTGATTTATCCGCATTAAAATTAATTTATTATCTAAACTCCAATTTAAAATATTTGCTAAAGCCTGATTAGCCCTATTTTTTAACGTATTATATTGCCCTGCTTTAACTAATAAAGTGGTATCGTCCGCGTACGCGACTATCTCACAACCCTCTGGTAATATAATTTCAAAGAGACTATCGTATAAAATATTCCAATACCCCGGCCCCGAACTGTTCAATGATACAGAAATCCCTGAATTTTTTCCGAGTTTTTTTAGAATTTTTTTAGAGTTCTGCTTTATTAAAGTTGTAGGTGGTGTAAAGTTGATCTCCCACTTTTTTGAATAGCGTTTTGACTACTTAAAATGCCAGAACTATTTATGAAACCCATAGGAAACTCTTCGGGAGCAGCTGGAATTATTTGATGTAAATTTTATAGATGTGGGTCTAACTTCACACAAGTCTATTCCCCATATAGTACTCTTAAAACTAGTACATATATACGCGTTTAAAGATTTGGATTAATTTTAGGCTAAATAATAGTGGTTCAAATTTATTGATATGAAAAATCACATAGTTAGTAACTAGTAAATAAGATTTTAGAAGGATAAAGACGTAAACCAGTTTACTTGCAAACACTATCTTTGAAATAACTAACGTTTAAATAGATTTAGATATTAAGCTCGTGAACTGTACAGATTTCTTTTGGACTTATTTTTGGTTCAATAATTTTGATGATGACATCTTCCCAATCATAGAGAGTTGTATCCTTTCTTTTCGGCCATTTCCAAAATTTGATTAATTTCTCCATGCAGTCTACATTGACCCTTCTTCGCAAATATTGATAATATTTTACCATTAAATGGTGCTATCACAAAGTTTCCAATCTCCATATTCTTTGGTTTAGAATTTAGACTTTATCTTCTATTGTAGTTTTGTTCGATAGGTTGCGTTGTGTTCTTAGAGGTCAGAAAATATGTCGCTGAGTTCATCTGATGCTAACTGAACCACTTCAGATGAGCTGTCAGAAGAACATTCAGGATTTCTAGATTGTCTAGAGATGCTATAAGATCAACTGCACTTATACTTTTTCCAGCCGGAATCTATAATTCCTTTCTTCTTCGTTTAGGTTCGTCAGTTCCCAGATACTCTATACGTTTTGCATCTAGTTGTTCTAAAAATGTTTTACCTACATATATTTATTTAGTTGCATTAAATTCTCTGGTAGGCAGTCAAGTAACGTTTGTTTACTTAAAGGATAGAATCCACATTTTTTAACACAGCCTTACTAAAAAATACCCACTATTCGCCCAACTCATTATTTCTAATATATGCTTCGCGTCGCGGTCAATTTAACCCCTTAATGAATGCTCTAACTTTAACGCGACCGCTACTCATCAGTGAGCGGACGTTCAAATAAAACATGTCCCGTTGTATCCACCCCATCACATTCACAATGCGAATCATTAACCCTCCCAATTCTAAATAATTATGATTTAAAATTGCCGTGAACTGTTATTAATTATAGTGCCTGGGACGACAAATTAACTCTCATTTCTCTCTAACATTTTATGTCTAACCGCTTTTTTTTTAACTACGCTAGCCGAAATTTATCCTTTATCTAATTATCGCGTTCTCCTTCTTAGCCACCACTCGCTAAATGATCCGCCCTCTCATTACCGGTTGTACCTACGTGAGCCCTAGTCCAAAAAAGTAATGTAACACCTATGTACAGAAAGGATGTGCACCATCAGGTGGTTTACCTCCATGGGTTCTTAAACATCAATATAGTGTGGTCCTGTGTTGTCTGTAACTTTGTCTTTAATTCAATATTCTTATTAATTCCCTCCCTTTTGCAATCATTTTGGAAGTTTTATGTGCCAATTGGAGTAGGTGTTGCTTTGCCGCTATCAATGAATCAATAGGACTAGTTCTAAGTAAAAGCTAAGTAAAAAAAATAGCTAGCTAGAACTAACACTGTTTTTGTAGAAAGGCTGTAAGCTTTAGTGGTTGAAGCAGCAACTTGGCGAATTATGAAATTTTCCGGTAGGTAGTTTTGTATCTCGGTTTTAAGCATATTGATTCATTATACATATGGTTTATATATTTGTGGTATAAGCTGTTTATGCTACTTGCTGTCTTGAATTTTATACTGTGGTTAAATTATTTATACCAATTATTCCCAGTTTAAGTTTTAGGTAAGTTAAGTTTTTAGGTTGTCTCTCAGGAAAAAAAAAACGTTCTTTTATGGAGGGATTCCTCTCGCCACCTATCAAATTAAATTTTATCGTTTACAGATTTGCATAAACGAATTTCGTCGTATCAGAGGCACGAGCATGATTAAATTTTGGCGTGTGCGAAATTTCTCCCACACTTCAATTCTTTTATGTGGGGCGACGTGTAAAAAGCGGTTTGGAGAAAATAAGGGTAACATGAATTTTTTAGATTGAACCTTGCATTTCGCTGATTAAAGTAATAATTCGGATGGGGCTAGAGTCGTTCGACTGTATAATATTGAGCTAAGCTTATTATTAAAGTCGGTATCTTCGGGGAATTTTTTTTTCATCTGATATTTACGTTCGTTGGAGACTTTGAGTGTCAAATGGGTTTATATTTTCCTAAATTCGATGGAGTTTCCACTTAGTTGCGTGTAGGCTGGCGTTGCGTAGTACTCATGCCGAAATTAAACGAGATGAATTCTCCCAGAACGAGCAATAACAATGACTTTGCTTATTTTATACAATAAATCTACTGGGGCTGAATCCCCAGGCAGGAAACACTTCAGATTAATTTTGAGTGATACGTAGCGCGGACTAACAATGGAATGAACGGTAAATTGGAGGAATTATAACAAAAAGGACCGAAATTTAAATTTCTGTGATAATGCAACACCATTTTCGCTAAAGTGTAGCTACTGGTTGACTGTTGATTGATGACCGCAGTGTAGAATTAATTAATTACTCCAAATCTTAGTATGTGAGGTATGCAAAACGAATTTTATTAAACTTTTTTTTCGTAATTCAAACGCTTTCTAAAGAGATAGATTGACCATTCACACCGCGACAGGGGATTCTGCATAAAATATATGTGGGTAATATATGGGCTGATAGTCTGCAATACGTTTTCGCAGTAGGACAGATGCATTGTACGCCTTTTTTTGTGAGTACTTCTCGAGTTTTCCGGACGGGTAAATGGAGATTGATATTGGCGGGATCCGTGAAATGGAGGGAGAGGTTTGAACGCATCCATCAGCCATAGTACTAACTGCCGAAACATTTTCACAGGCGCCTTTATCTCGATTGATGAAATGAGATAGCGATAACCCGCAGGGCAAATTGGCAGATTCATTTTTTATGTGCTATGAATGTGTTATTGCTTTACTGCTTGAACTCACAAGGGAATACAGGCAAGTGTGTCTGACTGATTTTAATTGAAACTTGGTGGGTTTATAGGCTGATGTAGTGTAAGAACAACGGTAAGTTTGTTAGCTGCTGAGTTACTCGTTTTTGAGTTGTAGTGCGTCCTATCGGCAAAATTATCTTTCGCTATTTGCTTCAATCTTTCCGAAATTATAAAACATATCAAGAAGTTAAGGTAAATATTTAATTGTTTTAGTAATGCCAAATATTATACAGCGTTTTCCACGGAAGTGGCTAGTTAGAAGTTTTCTGGCTTAACGAAATTCCTCAGTTTTAAAAATTTAGGGTTTGCAACAACTTGGCACTTACTTTCTTTCTAAAATATTTCCACCGTTTTTACGTTTCCGGTTAGCCGGAAGTCGCCATGAACTGTATTATTTTAAATGGACCACCTTAACCCTTTATAATCACCTACAAGAGTCTCCATTAGTGATTGTAAATTTTCCGATTTTTTCATTTACCGATAATTCAGTAAATGAAAATGAAAATACCGGCTTACCGGTAAATTACCGGTAATTTTTTTTTTCATTTGTGACATTAATGGGGATTCCCCAAGAAAATAGGATTAGAATTTAGGCTAGAATAATACATATTTTACACAATCTTAAGGCATAATAAAGTTTTTGCCAGTTTCTTTTCTATATTCTCTATTCTAGGGCATCACAGCAGTTCTCAATCTCAAGAAAGTTTAAATTAAAATTAAATAAAAAACATCTCCCATAAAATTAATAAGTGGGTATATTGTTACTTATACTTACCTGTTTTTTTTTTTTTATTTTCAATGTCCCTTTAGACCTTTAAATACATATCTATAAACACAATACTTCGTAGATAAGAATTTCTGGTATGGATTTTTCATTTTTTGTAATTATCCCAATCCTTAGTCTCCATGTCTTTTATTAATATAGCCAGTATTTTGTATACCATGCCTAGCAATGAGATTCCTCTGTAATTATCACACTTCTTTCGAACTCCAGTTCTCATCCAATCCATTGTTTTCACTATTTCCTCCCTCATTTAGTATTTCTTGAAAATAACGTATCCATCTATATTTCTTCTCTTCCAAGTCTCCAATTAACATTCCTCGTGCAAACGATATTTATTAATAATATACCGTGTATTTGGCGCTCTGTGCCGCCATAACCTTACTTTAATTAGTAAACTTGATTAGTTTAGTTGTAGACGCATTTCGATTTCGAATTTAGTTCGCATTTCGATAATAATAATTGAAGATACGAGTGGATGAAGGTGCTATGTCGCATTTTAAAAACTGTCTTTTTGGCATGAATCAACGTGTTTTGTACCCATCTTTCACATAGCACCATCGAAAATTCCAGAAATTCAAGAACACTCGAGTCTTGTGACAGTATATGAAGGGGTTATGTTACACTACTTTTGTGAAAAAATTACATAAAAAAAATCTGTATGATGTAGGGAAGGAACAAACAAAAATACTATTACAAAAAAAGACTTCATTTGTAAGGTTTGTACATAGGTGCCCCTTCAAGAAGTTGTTTATCAGCTAACTTTTTGAAGTGCTTGTTATTTAAAATGAATTGAAAATGTGAATAAAGAGATACTAGAATACAATAGTGTTTTATTTTTTTTTAGATAACATTAAACATATTTTACTTATACATTATTATGAAGAAAAGCGTATAAAAATAAATCAGTAAAGATTATTATTATCATTATTATTATTATGGTTTATAACAGTCGATAACAGATTATTAAAATACTTTATTTTCTTTAAATACTTTCAGTCTTATTTATAGAAATATACTAAAACAGGTTTTAAACGTCTATTAGTAAAAACACTGTTTAAGCTTAAGAATGTTGTAGGTTTGGGATCATTCATAAACGGCTTTTTAGGTTTGAGTAACCAAAATATGGATATTATAGGGAATTTAGTACATTTGTATTGCATGCCTGTGCCGAATTGGTGATTCCCAGATAATGTCGTTAATGTGGGGCACTTGTTTCTATTGTGTAAATATAGATTTTAATTTCAAAAGAAAACATAGCGTGAATTAATTAGAAGAAAATAAGGTTATTAATATTGATACTATATTTTATTTACACTTTCAATTATGTTTTGTCTCTAATCTTGGAAACTTCTTCAAAATTTAATTCGGACAAGAGTCAACGAAATAGAAAAAACGCGGAATGGTAAAATGTAGGTGATTTTTATGTAAATACATGAACAAAAGTTAGGTTATTATGTTCTAATATGCCAAATACAATATAAAATACAAAATGCTTGGAAAAAATAAATACGATGCACTTGATTCCTTCTTTAAAAATGATAAGTAAACTTTTATATAGAGATATGCATCGACATTTTATGGTTCTAAATGTGTAACATGCTAATAATATTCACTTTTTTCGTGCGTCTGTTTGCTTGTATTACATATTTTACTAAGTAGTGATATATATTTGATATTCACCTTGTTTTCAGCTTTAATGATACCTGTAGTATTTGAATTGCTAAACGTTAATAATGACCGCTAATAGCCAAGTTCGGTACCTACATAATATATAACCTGAAACCTCTTTTCACAAACGAATCAAAGCAAGTCGTATCGTCTAAAATCGGCCGGAAGCACTCGGAATCTTAAAATTGGCTTAAAGTAGGGTCCAGACTCTTGTAATTTATGCGTATTTAGAAGGGCCTTATAACAGTGTTGTAGCGCTATTAAACGTTTATAAATGACATTTTTTCCGCACGACGTTATAATGGCTTTATAAGGCCTAAACTTTTTATGAAGAAGACCGTTTGTTTGTAGTACTGTGTTTTAAATACCTGAAATAAATGTATTTTATATTTGATATTTAATATATATTATAGCTGCTAATAAAGATTATATTTTCTTTTTGTCTGTGCCTTGTGTATACCCTTATTAACAGTTAGGGTAGTATCTTAAATCACTACAACTTTAAGAAGGTAATACAAATAGCTTATTTGTTATACAAAAACTTTTAACATTTTGATGTCAAAAGTATAATAAACCTGTGCTTAAAAATCTTATATAATTTTCTTTAAAATGAATATTGTCGGAAATGCACAACCTTTTATATTTCCACTTTTTTCTGCAACGCGACTAAACCGATACCCCTGGTGAGATTCTATTTGTTTTTCACTATAACCACCTACTTGTATCATGAAGAATAATTGTTTGGTTGTGGATATAATATGTACCAACATATTTGCAGCTACATCAACACTAGCGCTTTTATGATTTATAAACAGTAGTCCGTGTGCTTTTATAAATTCTATTAAAAACGTTAGTTGCGAAAATACTTTCAGTTTTATTTAAACCTTTAAAACAAACTGTACACATATTGCCATTTTCTTAACATTTTTAGTATAATTATTTTCTACAATATACCCTTCAATTATCCAATTGAATATAATTATAACTTAAGGTAATTTTATATCTAGCCCATTTGCATGTAAACATTATCCGGCAAAAACGATAATCATATCTGTAACATTATTGTAACAGAAGCATTTCAGTATGCTTTTATTTTTACGAGTGCTTACTCATGCAAGCTTATCCAATGTTCATCTTTATTACCAAAATAGATGTTTACATTTAATTATTGCCCTATTAAAACGGTGAGCTCGTTAAACTGATCTTGTTGCAATCGAGCCTAATAACTGAGCTGTAACGTGGCTTATATCCACATATAATCATGTAGTGGAAGCGCCTGCCACGTTTTGATAGCGCTAAACGCGAGCTTTAATGCGGAAAAATGCGCAGTTACCCAACTGAAGTTGTCCAATTATAAGCAACATGGGACTATCGCAAGTTCTAGCTTTTCATTTTCTCCGTATTAACATGAAATAGATGCTGGAATTTCTTTCGCACAGATCACACTAATAAACTTTTCAGATACAACTGTAGGTTCGGGCGCTGGTGCGTTAAAGATGATTTTGCAGCAATAAACACGATGAAAAACTTCTCCACGTTAATGGATACGTCTTTTCGGAAAAACTGGCAGATCCCTCGTATCGTACGTTTGGCCATTTCGGTTTCAGTCGGCGGCACTGCCTTGTGTTGACGCTAATTGACGTTACCGTGGAAATTGCCGCTTTGTTACCCGCCAAATGCCGCCGCTACCGCCGGAAATAATTGGTTTACAGGGCCGTCGCTCCGTTTCGCAGTGAGTGACAGAGATTGGTCGGCCTCGGAGACGTTAAGGGATTGCGGCCGTAATGTCTCAATCGTTTAAGTTAACGGTTAAGCAAGGAGCGAAGGAATTACGGTAGGATGTTGTTTGGAGAGTTTAATTTTGATGTTGCGTACAAGCACAAATGTATAGGTTGTTGTCTATATTTAAATTAGTCACTATGAATGAAAAGTTACTGATTTATTCGAGATTTTTTTTAAATTCTAATATAACTCTAAATTAAAGAAATAAAGGTTATAGCCGGATAGGCTAGTGATATCCTCCTTGCACTCATTCGGCATTTCTTCTACATGTAGCTGTAGGAATTTTGTTAATAAATTATATATGTTAATAATGTATAATCTTGAATTTCAGAATGTTGTAACTTTGTAATGTTGATGGTCTTCGAGTAAATAGCCGTTCAGAAAAAGCATAGTAATGTGCTCTTCGACGCGATTCAAGTGATTCCAAAAAGTAATAAATAATTACTACGTAAACCACATTAGGATTTCCTCTCAAACAAGTGTGGTTTAAGGGTGCGTTGCAGGAAAGGGCAGAAAATGCAAATAATTGAAAAATCTATTACCTAAACATGCAACGTTATCTCCCTGCAAAAGGACCGTATTTATAAGTGCCTTTCTAGGTCTACGTGACCTATCGGAGATACTCAAGAATTAATCAGAATTATGGAACATTTTACCCTAACAAATCAATTAATGGAGTGGTGGAGCGATGGAGCTTATCGATTTAATAAGTTATTCGAATATGTGTTCATGTACATAGGTTTCATTAATTCAAGGTTTCTTCTACCGATATTATGTCTGGTATCGTTTATATGTTGTGTAACACAGGATGATTCAAATCTCCAAATCGACAACTTCCTTGTTCTTTCAAGTTTTGTAGTTCTGATAGCATGCTCGTCTGTTCAAAGTAATTTTTGTAAATTCCTGATCTTTCGTATTATCTAAAAGCTTTTTTAATGTGTTAAGATATCGCCTAAACCTTTTGAAATCCTATGGAAAGGTAATTTAAAAGACTTCTCGCGATTTTCTACCTTAAAGTCGTGGCACTTCTTACATATCTATCTTGTACTTTTCTTATACTCTGGACTACACCTACAGAAGATTCATACTTTATAGAGCACCACTTGTTTAATGAATTGCAATTCTTTATGATATCTTGCCAAGTTGAGATCCTAGTAGCAAAATTTAAATTTCCCACAATTATCCTCAGTAACTTCAACAAAAAGACATCAAAGTAATCAGTAAGCTAATACAAAATCATTGGTAATTTCGTGTTTCAATGTTGAAGTAACTAAAAATAATTGCGGGAAAGTTTGCTACTAGGAATTTTTATTAGTCTATTAAGTAAGCAATTAATGCCGGCCATTTTGTGTTGTCCACCATGATTTGAGCAATGTCACATAAAAATGATAAAGTTGAATAACACATAAATAGTGTTCATTATGATTGCGATTACATTCGCGTTTAACCTATACCTTCAACAAAAGTAATTATTAAAAATAATTGCCGAAAATTTCTATTTTTGGGCTGAATTCAATAATTTAATTTACAAACGATTTACTTTTTTTTTTTATCAGTATATCAAAGTTGTAGTTCCTAAATTCTGAATTCTCCACGTATATCATAATAATTTATAAAGGTTCCTAAATTCCATATCGGTGTCTTATCCAGCATACAGCTGAAACCTGAAGAACGGCCTTATAAAAACAAATTTAACAAAAACATGACTAAAAAAACCTACATCGTAAATTTCTGTCATCCCAATAACGAACAAGTTCTTAGGCCCACCGGTGTTGCGCAAATCCTTAAAGGCACATAAACCACTTTACAAGCCATGCAGGGATGTCTTCATAAATTTTGTATTTTGCTTTTAGCACACAAATTCTAGAAAATGTGAAAATATATACCTACCCAGATTTATATATATTATACTTATGTAGCTTTATGTATCTTTTTTTGATGCTTACGATAAACAGATATTTCCTTTCTATTAGGTTTTGTTAACGCCATTTTAACAATTTTGTGTGAAAGCATGCGTCAATTTGGTGCTATTAAAACGTTATAGTTCCTATAGAAGAGAAACTAGCGGAAAATTGCAATTATAATGAATTAATTGCAAATAATATTACACTAGTATGTAATTGTAATATTACTTGTACTAGATAGAAGAAGATATATGTTAGTTTTGTTCTTTTTGTTTCTTTAAGTTAAAACACAAAAAGCACAGATATATTACGTAAAGATTTTGTTTGTGTTGCGGTAGCAAACAATACGCAAGATTCTTCTTCTGTTTGATTCTGATAATATTGCTTCATGACACAGGTTGTTGTTTGTGCTGGAAATTTTAAGTCATCAGTGGGGGTGGATTTTTCCTGAAGACACGTAGGTAAATAATGTTTTATTTTCTATTGGTGTTTTTTTAACCTCATCAGTTTCGAGTGAGGTAGAAATATCGACTAGTTTGTTAGAGTTCAAAATGGTTTATTGGATAAGAAGTCGATTACATAAAAGATCATTCTATTATTACTATCTAAGCTTTCGCAATTTTAATTATTGTTTCATCGGAGACAATATGCAGGAGTATTAGACAAACGATTAAAACATGCATCGAAAATCATTTGTTCTGCTTAAAATACGTTAACATATAGCAAAAAAGTAAAAATAAAATAATGTTTTTAAAATATGTTATCTTGTTTTTTTATTAGGTCTATCATCTTTGAGAGCGGCTTCTTTATGTAGCTACTAGCTGTGGGGTTCTCCTCCCCCATTACTAGAAACCTTCTCCTCGCCAGGCCTTCACATTGGCACAGTACATGAACTGGTGTTTCTTCCTCCTCTTGGCAGTATCTGCAGGTTGCATCATCTGCCAGGCCTATGTTGTACATATGCCTATTCAGTCTACAATGACCAATCAGCAGACCTACGATTATTTTGACAGTCTTCCTGTCTTTATTCAGTAGATCGTTCGTGAATTCAGGCCTCTACTCCTTTGGAACTGTTTTGCCTGTCTTTGTCTCGGTGATTTTTGCCACCACTCTCTGGACTGATTATGTATTCATTCATTAATGGACTTTTTAATTTGCGACTTGGTAGTACCGAAAGAGGGGTCGGCTCCAACGAATGGCCTTGACAAACCTTGCCTAGCCAGCTCGTCCGCCGCCTCATTTCCTGTCACGCCCAAGTGGCTAGGAACCCAGGCCAGGTTTAGTTTCCTTTGGTTGCCCACCTCATTTAGGGCGCTTACACAGTCCCAAATCAGCTTAGAATCCACGCTTGTGGAGCTAATCGCTTTAAGTGTGGACTGACTGTCAGAGAAGATAGCGACGCTTTTACCTGGCTCGGTACATCTTTCTATCTCTCGGACACAGTGATGGATTGCGGCAACCTTAGCTTGGAACACAGTCGTGTCTTTGCTGAAACTTACCGAAAGAGCCTTTTTAGGCTTCTTAGCGTATAGATAGATAGATAGATAGAATTTTTCATCCAAGCGACACAAAAAGTGTATACATATATATATATATATATATATATATATTATATATATATATATATATATATATATAGTGATAAACAGTATGTTGTAAAGCCCACTATATGAACGGCTAGTTGTTGAACCCTGCATATATAAACATACATTTCAAAGCCCGGTGTATGTAATATAAATACATCGGTTTTTGTTGAGCCCTGCGGTGTTGCCACTAACTATTTATGACAAAACCGATGCCAGTATGTTTTTCCCATGTTCCTTAGCCCTTATTACATTTTTTAGAACAGATACGTTATCAAATTAAATAATAATTTACGAAAATGAGTGGTTTTTCTTTCTTTTTCTTGGTTTTGAGGTCCTTTTTTATAAAAATATAGAAATATATAACAACGTTTCGCTTTTATTACAAAAGCTTTTTAAATAATAAAGACATGTAAAAATATCAATTTTAAATGGGGTAATGTTATTTATAAATATATTTTTTAGTGTAATAAATGATAAAATCATAATTGTTTTATTTACTATAAATTTTTAATATATCTTTTTATTTTATTTACAGATTGCGCTTCAATCTACTATGTTGATTTGATTATTTATTATTAATGTGGAAAACATTAAATTTTGTATTCAGATTTCTAAAAATATTGTATTTAGTCATAAAATTAAGTTATTTAGTTTTGTGAAGTATTAAATTGATTTTAAAAATATAACAATTTTAAACACAGAACAAAATTTAAAAATACGTTATATACTAGAAATGATTCAAATTTATAAGCGAAAATGAAACGCAGTTGATGATGAAACAGACATACAATACTTCATAAAACTATATAACTTCACTTTATAATTAATATATCTAAATACAATAATATTTTTTAGAAATCTATTTAATTACAAAATTTAATAATATTTTCATATTTAATTAATAATAAATAATCAAATGTTGATTATTTATTATTAATTAAATGATTGTGTTTCAAGATATTGATATTGAAGCACAATCTGTAAATAAAACAAAAAGATATATTGAAAATTTATAGTAAACAAAACAATTATGATTTTGTCATTTATTAAACAAAAAAAAATATTTATATTTTTCATGTTTTAAAAAAGCTTTTGTAATAAGAGCGAAACGTCGTTATACATTTCTATATTTTTATAAAAAGTGCCTAAAATCCAAGAAAAAGAAAGGAAAACAAAAATATGATCAGAAAAACACATTTTTTTAAAGAAATGAGTGGTGGTCCTAGTAAAATCATGAAAATCATGCTTTTTCTTCAATACGAAATAATATATAATAATATCAGTGAAAGTAAATTGTTCGAGCAGAGGTTTAGAGCTAGAAATCCAGTATCTTTCGAATAATAATAACAAAAAAATCTGATTGTAAATTTATGCAATTAAATTAACAGCTGGAAGGTTTACATCTTTCTTTAAGTAATTATATTTTTAATAATTACGGAAAAACGGGATTATTAAGATATTATTTCCGTAATAATTATTTTCAAATTACTCCCTTCCTAAACCGATATAAATCAAATAAAAAAATTAAAACAATAATTATCTTAGATTTAGATTTCCTATTTATTTTTTAAAGGTTATTTCAGAATTATCCTAATATAAAAATCTACAGACAACTTTAATTAGTTAAATATTCAATTGGCTTGGTCAAAAAATTAAAACAAATACTTGAAAGATATATCGTAAATTTTTGTTTTTGCAATATTCGAAAATTTTATTGATTTCACAATACTTAAATTATTTGAAAAGATAGTTACATTGAACCATTTTTATAGCTCGTGCGAAATACCTGAATCTATAACAATGTTTATTTATTCTAAAACACGGCATCAAATAAACGTTGCCCTTCTTTAAATACCATTTTGGTGAATTTTTAGAACATAGAAATTTTCAAATAAGAGGTTGTCGCACATTATCTCGTCACAGTTAACCAGCGCGATAGAAAGTGGGATCGCAAATTATTGCGGTGGAGACCAACAGATCAGATTCAATTGCAGTTGGGATGGTAGTAGTAATCACATTACTATTAACAGAAGAAGAAAAAAGTACAAAGAAAAAGCAGACGGATTCATTCCTTTAACCAAAAAAGATTGAATCTAAGAGAATTTTATAATTTGCTTAATGATTTGGAGGAGGATGGAACGAAATTTTTTCAGTATTTTAAAATGTTACCTGATTTTTAAATTTTCAAAACTAATTGGTATTTTTGAACCAAGTAAAGTAATTATTCTTCATCCCCTTTTAACAAATTATTTGCGTCTTCTAAACTTTTACCAGCAGGCGCGTTTCGTTGTGTGACGGGAGGGATCGGGCATTGACAGTCCACTTCTGTACCGTTCGCACTGATCCGTGCTGTGTTAGAATTGTGGGCGCGTGTTCATTCTTTTATGTTTATTCTCTCCCGGTTTCTGAAAGCACCGTGCTGTGTTGTGATGGGCTAATGTGTGACAACCTTAACTGTACCCATAAAATGATATTAAATTAAAAAAAAAACCCTTTATTTATAGAAAATGCCTTTTGTTTTGTTTCATAATCATTAACTATTGTAGATAGAATAAATATTTTTAAAGTTATATTGAAATGATTTCGCCTTTCACACCACTAGCTAATTTTATCGATTGTTAGATATATTTGATGTTATTTTTTCGTATGAAAAAAATGCAGTAAATTTTAAATACTTAAAGGATATTTAATTTAATTATGTTTCAATTCCACAATAAATTTAATGTTTATGTGAAAAGCTACAATTTACAAATTACATAAATTTTAAGTAAACTTTTTTAATAATTTAAATTTGCAACTTTTAAAGAAAATATAATCGCACACAACCTTTCAACCTGATTTTGCGTTACAAAGTAAGAGAACATTGTTGCCAAGTTATCGGGCTTCACAAGATTACGTGAATATCGAGGAATATGCAAAGGGCTCAATAACATCCGATGGGTCTATAGGCTTATATATGAATCGTTGGTGCGCCATCTAGATTAATACCGCTACAGTTTTCGCTGCATGTAGAATGCATTAGGGTACAATTATGAGCCCGAGCGAAAATTTGCCCAGAGGTTCCTGAAGCCTTCACATGATGTCTCTGACCAAAATTTACCTAGATACGTTGTTGAGCCCGAAAGTGGGCTCAACAACGTCGGTCCGGGCTTAATAACTATCCGTTCGTATATTGGTCGGGCTCTGTTATAACCGTTTATGTCTCTATATATATATATTCCCGCTACAACGCCGTAGTCCGTTTTAGAGCCGTCAGTATACCAGTTTGAGACCGCTCATACTAGAGTACCTATTTCCCAGTCCTTCTTTTCTGGCATTATAACCTGATATTTTCTATCTCGGTTAAATTTCTGAACCATGGCATCACTTGTATGTAAATATGTATTGGTGGCAGGTTCAGAACTACTTCAATCGTGGTGGTAGGAGCCACCACCTTTAGCCACCATACTAATGCTCCATACGTTATCATGGGTCTGATTACCCTTGTGTATAACCCAAGAGTCACCTTAGGGCTAAGTCCCCAATTCTTTTCACAGAGCTTCCTGCACCTACCTAGGGCGATGGTGGCTTTGCTGATCACTTTCTGGATATGTGAATTCCATTTATGGCTTTGATCAAACCATACCCCCAAGTAATTGACTGCTTACTCAATAAACCATTTTGAACTCATCAGTTTTGTAGCGCGCCGCAAACATTGTGTTGCGCCATAATTTTTTTGCATTGTAAGGCAAAGGCCAAAAAGAATGAAGCTACTATGTTGAAGATAGGTTATTTTTTTTTCAAAATAGAAGTTTGTAATACTTCAATTTCTATTTTAAATTACATAGGTACACAAAAGAGGGGAGCTTAAAAACATATAAATAGGGTTTATCGCATGATGATTTGGAAATCAGTTGTTTATTTATTCTATATCATATCATAATAGATGATTAGGTAAAATGCCTAAATTATATTATAAAAATAATAGTTAGCTGTATATTATTGTGCGTGTGGAAGCTTTGAACTTCATAAATTGCCAGGATAAATTTACCATCCATGACCTTGGATCGTTTATTGAGTAAATTATTAACTTACCTACGATTATAAGAAGTGAAGTGGAAACCGCTTTGTGAGTAAATGCGTCGATAAAGTTTCGTGAACAATATGAGGATGTAAGGGATTAGTGGTCAATTGAATTAGTTATAGCTACACGCTTCTGATTTGTACGCTTCATGTAGTTAGGTGTAAAATTATTTTCTGGAATAATTATAATACGAAGTGCGGTGTTTACATTAAGTTTATTTCATGCGAATATCAAAAGGATGAAAATAGAAAATACGTTTTTCTTAAAATAGATTCTTTATTATCGTTAAAATATATATAATATGTATGTATATGCAACAACATTTAACATATTTTATATTTAAAAAAATATTTACAAAAATAGTAAGGAAATGCTTTTTAATTTTGTTTATAAAAGCGTATTAAGAATAAAATAGATGCTATATAATATAAATATATATGTACAAACATAATTATTGCACAATAATACATGCGAAAATAAAATATGGAAAGAGTGATTGAAATTATAAAAGCAATGAAAATAATAATAAATAATATCTTAATATTTTAAAATACATATATTTTCATCGTTCTATTTGTTATCACATTAGTAGCTAGCCAAAAATAATCTTAGGTAAAATTGATAATAATATTATAGTGCTAATAATATGTGAAATTCTTGGTTGTCGTTACGAGTGGCTTATAAGAAAAAAAAGTCTTATGTACAAACAATGGAGATATGTTTTAAAATTATTACAATTAATAAGTGATCTAAAGTTAAAATTAAAGTATAAACAAGATATGTTACTCATGAGCAGGCTTGAAATTTCGGTCCCTTTGGAATTTATAGCTATGAAAATTTATTGCTGCGAGTGTCCAGGAGCCGCACATACACAATGCTAGGTGGGGTTAGCGCGCGTAGTTTGAGTGCGTATTTACCACTTTACTCTCAAACTTCGCAGCAGTATTATGCATCCCATACATATAATGCACTGCCATGAACTACAGTTCCATTAGGTTAGCGTAAACATGTATGTAAAATCGATGCGATGGAAATAAGAATAAAATTAAGGGTTTGTCACAAACAAGTTATATTACATTTTCTTTGTTCTCTAGAGGGAAAACCGTGTGAAACTCAGTGTAGTATATATCCATAAATCATTAAAGAATATTATAATTTGAAACAACTATTAGGTATATTCTCAAATTTTCAAACAAAACCTTTCGTCGATTATCGCGCACTAATACTTAGTATTGCGAGAAACTTCTCTAAAATGTAAACCTTGTAAATATAAAATAAAAAAGGAAATCTCAAGTAAAAAATGAAATTAAAAACAATGCTCATGTGGGTAAGTTTTAAAAGAAAATATTTTTATAATAAAATTTAAACTAGGAATAGAAATTTCATTGTCAAAATATAAAATAAAAAACGGAATCTCTAGTAAAAACTTAAAACAAATAAAGAAAACTCAGAAATTATTAAATGAAAACAAAAACCAATCTTTCTGTATGCACATGCAAATGCATTGATTGATTACTGCTACGATCATCGCCTGCCGAATCACCTAGTCGCATTGTCGCATCAATAAGTTGGTGGGGACGCGAGAGACTGTGGAGGGACACTCCGAATAATAATTTGTAGGGTAAATGATCGAACAAGACCGAAATTGCAAACCTGCTTATGAGTAAAGGTTATTTTAGAAAAATAATTTATATAGACTAGGTATGTGCTCTACATGATATATTAATTACATAACACATACATAAATTACAATGTATTGCGGCACAAATATAGAGAGCACAGTTTTAATGGATATTACTAGCATGGTTGATAAATTAAGAGACAGCTAAGTATCCTATATAAAATATAATAGAACAGTATTGTACGTGGGTGTAAATACTGGAATTTGAATTACAGATCTATTTTCTCATTTTGTAAAAGAATATTCTCTACGAAGGCTTTATCAAATTCAATATTATACAACTTTAAAATGTTTTTGGCTATACAAGGAGTCCCAAAAATAAGCGAACGCATATTTACTTGGTTATTTTAAAGGGACATCTAAATATCGTTCCTTTTTTGAATTTATTGCATTTACTTGTGGCTAGTCATTGTTAAGGTAGATACTTTTAAAAAATATTTGGGTTGAATTAAAATATATTTTACATTATCTTAATTCTTATTTTAAAAAAGTAACATACCAAGTAATTGTAAAATCCTTAGCGAGAAACTAATCATATAAAATTGCTTCAAATATAAATATGCAAATAAGCTTATATTAGTTAAAATGTACATTTTCTAAATAATTTCAACCCTACAAGGCTGGACCAATCTGGTATATCGTGAGCATGGGTAATATTTCTTATTTTTTGAATTTATTGTAATTGTTTTGGTATTTTAAAAGCTATAGAATGGAATTAAATAAAATAATTTTTATTAATTACGTCACCTTTATATTAAATAGTCAAAAATAAAATAAAAATTATAAAAATCGTTCGAAAGATTTTTTTTTTGCATATGTCTCTATCACCGAATATAAACAAACAATTTGTTCATTTATTTACGAAATTCTAAAAAAAAAATCGAAAAAAAATCCCAACGCAATGCTCAGCCAATACCCCTTCTGGGTTAAGTTAATTCCTTAATTAATAAGTTACCTTAGAATTTACAGGAAATTGGATACTTATCAGCTGTCCCTTGAACTAGTTGAAATTCATATCATAAAGAAGCATATATAGTAAAAATAGCTACCAGAACTTATTATACATATATAAAAAAAATCACTATATTTACATACAGACTGTTTTCAAAGCATACTTCGATGTATTATAGAATTTCATAAATCATTTCATTTTAAATAAAAATATACTTTTGCTTTATAAATACACTTTAAAAACATTTCTGCTCTTAACAAAATCACAGCTAAAAAAACTATATAATAGAATCGTTAAAAATAAAATACATATACACTTACAACAGATCACTAATTTACAAAAAAAAAAGAATCTACAATAAACGTAGCTATTTATAATACAAATACATCAATCATCCAAATAAGATGTCAGGGAGTTTCATAAAACATTCGTCAAAAACATGCAAGTTGTGGGAGATATTAAAGTCTGTGGCTTATGTTTCTTTACGGCAAGTCTTTTCAGTTTGTTGTCTTAGTTGTGTCCGTGCGTGTTCTTACCTGGGGCAGAAACTGAAGTTCGGGAACAGATAACAATGCAGGGAAAGGAACCTGTAACAATAAAAGAAACAAATGAATTCGTTAAGTCACCCTTTTAAATAATACAGCATCAAGTCTAACAATACAATTCAAATAATAGTTTTCATTATATGCGAAAGGTATACAAAAAAAAGATTCCTTTTCTTGTTAAGGTATACAAAATTTTCTTTTAAAATCCTGAAGTGAATGTATCTCGAGTTACAAAGGAAATAGTGCAACGGATTTTCGCGCCAGAGATGATGATACACTTGTAAAGATCGCATCCCCGAAACTGATTGAAAAAATGCGAACGTAAAAGGAGACTTTAAGGGTTTTATCGACATTATCTAAAGGAAGAGCGTGCTGAAATCGTAGGGAATGCTTGCTCAAGAGAAACGATAACAAACCGATATTCTCTTCTTCATTTTTCCTGGATATTTGACGACTCCTGGTAAAATAACGTAGGAGTTTAGATGTGGATGTTGCAATTTCTGCGAATGTATATCTACGCCAGTACATAAAGGTAGGTGCATCATTTGCGTGTGAAAATGCGAATAGGGGAAATGTAATTTCTGTTGCGCGAAGAAGAACAAAAGCCAGGAAAGAGGTGACGCAGGCGTTCGAGTTTCCTCAATTCTGCAAGTTCATAGAAATGGGCGATTTCATTTAAAGCGATGCCGGTGATAGGTTCGGCGGGGGAGTTGGGAAACATGCACCTCTTCCTGGTTTGGTGGCAGCGCTTTCATTTTGCACACGTGAAGTAACAAATGTTCGCTGTGGCTCCAAATCAATGTTTTTGTTTGATGTGATTTTAATTTATATTGGAGATGTAAGCCAGTCATATACAGTGACAGATATTTTTGTACATAAAACAACATTTAGTCGTAAACATATTGTGGTGAGATTTATTATAATGGCAAATCAGTCCATTAATGCTATATACATAACTAATTGCAATATAGAAAAAAATAGTGGGGAATATTTAATAATAATTATAAGTTGACTTTACAAGAAGAAACGCAGGAATGTGAACAAAAAAGATAATATACTACCTAATAATATTATTATCCTAAACAATGGTGTAATTAAAATAATCATCCACGTTATATAAAAACAGATTTATTAAATTTCTTTTCAAGTCTGCTTTAAATGTCAACATGGGTAACATTTTTATTCTTGTTCGTTTACATATACTAAGAATAAAATCGGTCTTAAGTTGAAGCCTTGCGGTATGCCATATGTTACTAGTAATCTCTTTTGACCGTTGCTGTTTCACCTTACGATCTGTCATCTGTCCAAGAGGTGTGATTCAAACAACCACAGCGTTCTACCTTTTATACCGTGCAATTCAATTTTTTTAGTAGAAGGTAGTAACAGACTTTATTTATGAAAAACTAAATAATTACAAATCATCCCAACCCTGTGCTCCACGTAAAAGGTACTACACGATGCTACCTATTCTAAGTACTATACGGATTCCATAACAATTGAAATGTTCCTAGTTTAACTAAATAATTTCCCTATGATTGATAATAACAAAAATATGATACAGTAGCCTCGCAGTTATATGAATACTACTTTATGTCAAATGATGAAATATGAGAAATGTGATTAATTCACATAATCGCGAGTCTACTGTAAATCGGTCCAGATATCAGTTGTTATTAAATGCGCCCATGGAACGACTTTCGTTATCTCCCAGCATTCGCCAAGAACGTTGATTATATATAATATACTTATATAAAATCAATGGCCAAGGAGTAAGGGAAAATCAGTAAGGTAACAGGCACTGTAAAATGCTTTATACAGGTCTAATAAGATTAAGAATGATGAAGGTGTTGTCTGTCAAATTCTTCAAGTGAGTGCATTGATCAATTCACAAGTTGTTTTAAGAGAAGATTTTTACGGTAGTCGTAGAGCTGATTAGAAATAATATGTGTGCTGTTCAAATAACTTAACACATGCTATTTCAGTAGTTCCTCATATACAGTCAATTCTGGACAATTGGGCTACCGGTTAGTCGGAGTAGCCAATTATTTGGGACATATCTTAAAGATCGGCAATCAAACTATAACGATAAACGACAATATTCCCCTTAATCGGGACAAAAAAATTAAGATCGAAACTTTTAATTTGTATAGCTCGACAGATTTAACAGTGACCGGGGCAGATCAAGACACATTAGACATTAACATGTGTAACATAGAAAGATTATATTGCTTGGTCACAACTGTGCAGCACATCCTCATTTGAACAACTTAATAAAAAAATATAAAGCTTGAATTTCTTTCTCTCAACATCACATCACTAATGCAAAAAATGGACATGGGTATAATAAAAACTCCGAAGACCTTGTACTGTGGCAAATTAGTAACTTATATAGTGGAGGCTCTTCATGACAATTTATTAACAAGTTCCTCCACTGCCAGAGATATTAGTGCAAAAAATTACCTTTTGTAGGCAATACAGCTTTTTACTGATAGTTGGCGAGCTATAAAAATCAAAACCATACAAAACTTCTTTGGTTTGTCTCTGACATTAGTCTTTTACATTACTCAATAAATTTTAACGAAACAGAAGCAACATTATTTCACAAGTGTCTACTGGTAATTATCAAGAATTTCGAACAATAGATAACAATCTACAATGTTATGATGGAAACTTAAAACTATGAGGATGCAATTATACTATGAGGATGCAATTATACCAGTGCCAGTAACTAGCCAAGAAGAAGGAAAGTACATCGTCACGTTGTAACCTTTTTGTGCAGCAAGGCAATGATGAAAGTCCTATGCCTGCAATGGATACCTGTGCTGCTTTTTAGCACAAACAGACATACAAACACAAAAGGCACAAACTTTCTTTCATAATTAAAGTTCCGACATACATACGTTACCCCGACTATAGGTCGACTGTTTGATCTGGATATGTAAGTGCAGATCGTTTCAAATGATGTATTATTTCTCATGTTACTTGTGACATTTCGAGTAGCTAGTATTGCAGTAATTCCTTCGACACCAGAAAGCAAGTATAATTGTAGTTGGTCAACAGTTTCCCTTTGAAGATGTAGCGGGGTTAGAGTTTTTACGAATCAGCAGAGCCATGTGAAACGCAATTTGTGGAAGAATCGGTAGAAAATGAAGATGACTATTACGAAGATATGGCATGTCTTCTTGAAAAAGGCGGCAGTGGTGTTGGCCCATATTATAAAACTAGAGTTGTAGAGTACTGCGAAAGCGGTAAATCTAAACGATATTCTTTCGAAGACGCACTATAAACTATAAATTGAACATGCTTGAATAATAGATTTGAAGAGAAACATTTTTGAATTACCGGTTAAATTTTTTCTTTCCATATTGCGGTCAATAATAATTATCAACGTGCTATAAATACCCCTCAATTTAATATCAAGACTGTAGATCGGTAAATTCCTCAATAAATTCATAAATGATTAACTCATGATGAAAATTAAACGACCAGGTGATGTAGATAATTAAAATTTTGCCGTACCTAACATGGTGTACCGTTGACCTTCACGCATCTGCGAGCTTTCCGCTAACGAGAACCGCTGGAATTTCACAAAAAACAAAGAAAGTGATCTGAGCAACCGTATCTTTTTTAGGACTTTTAGCATATTCGCATTTATGGCATACGTGACGTAAAATAAGCTCATAAACATAAGAATGTAAAGACAGTTATCGGCACGTTGCGGTTAAGAATATAATTATAATAATCCACACGGCTATTATATTGAAAAGTAGCGGCCTAAGTAAATACACCTGCGCGACTATTGAGCGGCATGATAAATGAACGGTTCAAAAAAAACCAAAGAGAGATCTTGGCACTTCGTGGTCCTAAACAAACTGTGGATGTTTTGATAGAAAATACATATTTTCGAAACTTAGATTTTAAGGTCCGACGTACCGTTTTGAAGTTAAGTACGCTACGTAGTATTCATGGGTTCAGTTCGTTATCCGACCGACGTACTTACTACAGTGCCAAGTTCTTATTGAACTATACTTTGAACAAGGTGGATTGCCCCTCACTGCTGCCTTGGTGAACTTTAATGTGCCGTTTTTCACTACACGGATACCACAACGTTTTCGTGTTCCCCGTGCGCGAACTAATGTGTCGGTAAAATCCCCAATATCTCATATGACGAGAAACTTCAATGAACTGTATGCGGACTGTGAGTGAGTGTTATTTTGTGTATGTAACTTTTGATTTGCACTTTTTATTATGATATGGATACTTAATATTTGAATGTAAGAATATGTACCTTTTGTATTTTTAAGTTAATTTCAAATTTCATGTATTACCTTTGATTTTGTTTGTTATACTAGGATGATCTTTATTTCTATATTATATTACTGCAACGCCATCAATTACTAATTTTCGTCCTGTAATTGGCTTGTTTGCTGTTGGACGTAATAAAGTATTATTATTATTATATTAGATTTTCACACGTTTATTCAAGGAATTAAATTGTATGAATAATGTTTCGTTAGTTTATTAAGAATTATAACGGACGCTGCAGATATTCAACATATGTAGTTACTCTATTAGACTGACGCGAATATAAATTGGATAAATGAATATGGAGACAGTTCTTTAAGGAATCTTTAGAACTTATTTGAACTGGTTAAGAGAAAATGAAATAACATTTAGAATACCTTCTAGTTTCTTAGATAGATGTATGTAAATCCGATACCAAAATCTTTGAATTATGTATCTATGCCCTATGAATAATTTAACTAATTTTAACGGTTTCTACATTTCTTATATATTAGACCCTTTCATAGATTATTAAGATATTTATTAAGAGTAAAGCCAACGATTTACATTTAGCGATACTAAATGAAAGAACATATGTTAATGTCTGTCATGATACAAATTTTCTACAGATAGGGCAATTTAAATAGCTTCTTCACAATGACGCCGGCGCGTCGCAGTTGTTAAACGGCCCATAGATACTACGATTTGTCGTAGTTTAAAATATACGATTCGTTTTTCATTCAATCTGCAGTACAGGGTATTCCAGGTAAGTGGTTCATTAAAAGTTAATGATGTTATTATTTATTTATATTTGAGATTTTGGCACCATTATCTGTTCGATTGGAACTATAAATGTGAAATACTTTAACCAAAATATCACTTCCGGTTGACCCCATTTCCGGTCAACTTTGTTATTTTAAATAGAATGATCTAATTTTTTGTCCATTTTTGGATTCTACGGCCATAAATACGTCAGTTTTCATTTGCTATTCCTATAGCTACTTGTTACCATTTTTGAGTTATTTAAGTTTTTCTTTTTTTTAGTCATAATCATCACATCATTGAGAAATTAATATCTCGGTTAATACTGCAAATAGAGACTCCAAATTTGCTGTGTTATAAATGTAGATATAACCCTAAGAAACTGTACACACACTTTACATTCAGGGTGTTCTAAACTGAGGAACAAAGTAACATATTTTCAAATGCAGAAAACTCAATTTTTTTTTTAAATAGAACACCCTGTATTTTAATTCGAAATTTGGCAGTAAATATCATCCCCTATCACTTCATATCAGCATTCCCTATACCTATCTTTAGTAGATTTTGAGATATGAGCGACTTTTTGTTAAACAGACTAAGCAGCCCTATCTTTAAATGTTTGTAGCTGGCTCTGAATGGGATTAATGTCAAATTCATAAGTGTTTCTGTATATCATAGTAATTACACTTTTGTACAACGCAATATTAATAGAAATGACTATTGTAATAATACATGAATTTGACATTAATCCCATTTAGAGCCAGATACAAACATTTAAAGATAGGGTTGTCTTGCCTAAGAAGCAAGCCGATTCCTTAGCTTCCAAATTAAAGGACTGGAATTTTCTTCAGAGTGGAACAAAGTTGCACTTTTTCGTAATCGTCATGCAGAATTTGGCAATTTCTTCTCTATGGAAGAAGGACTTGTATTTTTTAATGACGTCCGCTAGGTTGTGAATATAATACAGATGAGTGGCGTTTGTTTATTGACTCTTCCAAATTAAGCTTCCACAATGGAAATAAGTTCCCCTCTATTCCTTTGGCTCATGCAAGCGATTTGAAAGAATCTTATAACATAAAGCTTCTTTTGGAAAATTAAGTATAATGATTTTAAGTGGAATATTTGTGGCGATTTGAAAGTTGTTTCACTTTTGCTCAGCATGCAACTAGGTTACACAAAGTATTGTTCTTTTCTCTGTGACAGCCGGGACAGGAAAAATCATTATAAAAAGAAAGAGTGGTCAAAACGAACTTCACTCACACCAGGAAATAAAATGTCCTTGGGTCCACCCTAGTGTTGTGGTTCAAAAAGGCAATTTCGCCTTCTAACAGTAAATAAAAAAATACGATAGTGATTTTAAAAAAAAACTGCTGTTTCATTATCACAACGCTGGGCTCATAATGGATAAATGTTACGCCTGGATATTTGCTAAATTTAGGCATATTTTCTCATTAGTATAAGTGATTATATAAAAATTGAAATATTATGCAATAAATGCGTTCTATTTTTTGTTATGGAAAGGGAGAAAAAAGGCAAATGATGACAGCGTATAAGAATGTTACTTTTTTCGAAGTTCACAAAGGGTGGAAAATCTTTAAAGTAACATTCGTTGTTGAGTACGACAAAAAAAATGATTTAGATTTATTGATGACCTTCAAGATACTTAATAAAATCTTGCAGGTGCACAAATCAAGGTTGAATATGCAGATGTTTGTTTGATAAATAGAAAATAGAGAGCATAAAATGGTAACGTAATAGGAGTATCTAAATCTATCTTTCATTTTATTTTATTTTAATCATAAAGGTATGCGGGAAATACATTACGCTGAAATGACTATTGACTCCGCTGCTGATGAGCAGTAGTACATATATTAAACAGCTGCTGAAAGCATTTACATCGGTAAGTATGTTGTTTGCAAGCCTGCTATTAAAATTCTACCAGTTTAGACACACGAAACTAACAAGTTTGTATCGTTCGATTTAAAACGCGGCCATACATCAGTGTTTGCAGGTGTTTTGATCGGCAAAAATTTAAATTCCCCATACGTAACTGTGCAAGCAGTTCATTAACGGACTCATAGGTACACGGTTAACGTTCGTAAAATAGTTCCAATTAAATATTATGGCCACTCTTCGATACGGTCGACTTGCGGCGATAGGAGGCGCCGTAATCGCTGAGAGTATGTGGTTGGTATATGCACCTATTTCCCCAAAGAACGGAGTTTCGTCGAGTTAGTTTAAGCGTCAATTAACGTCGGCAGAATGTATCCGATGGAGAAGAGAAGACGTGGTTCGTTAACGGAGACGGTAATCTGGGGCCGAGAGATTGCCGCCGAACTCCGCCGAACTGAAAATTGAGGAAATCGTTTGGGGAGACGTATAACACGGCCAGATGGTGATGAAGATGAGGATGGAAACATGTAAAGCGCGTATAATCGACATATTACAAGTCGAAGGCGTGTTACCTTAATCGCAGTTAAAAAGATCCATAATGTAGTTAACGGTTAGTGCTGATTGGGAAGTATGGTAGTAGTCTTGTTTACGATTCACGTTTATGTCAATATGAATATTAATGATGTTACTCACGTTTTTTCAATTACGCTTTATAAGAGAGTAATAAACCTTGCAGTATCATAACAAGAAAAATACTCTGGTAAATATGTCTTTTCCGTTGTTATCGCGTTATTGTTTTTTGGCTTGACGTTTCGCTGATCGTACTGTCAGCCTCTTCAGGAATTTTCTAAGGACTGATGTAATTGCTTCTTGGTTCTTCATATATACACCATTTCTGTTTCATTTCGATGATCCGTATCCATTCTGGACTGATGAACCGCATCATTTGTGGTGTTACGACCCCTAAGTGCTAGTTTCTAGGTGTTGCTGATTTTGCACGCTTGCTGTCAATCGCGGGATCCTCAATTGCTCTCAGAGTTAGGTTTTCCTCACTCCTCGGCAAATGCTGATAGACTAACACCTTAACCGTTTCAGTCCTGATGTTTTTTCTTTGGCCAGAAGAAACATATTTTGCTATAAACATTCTCTGTGGGGCGTATATAAGATAGGGTGACAAAAATTACAAATAGTTTAATTACTTAACTTATTAATTTACCAATTAGTTTATTAAGTATCACTGATCTGTTGAATTGATTTTCATTGTGATGTACAACTGATCACAACTTCCATAAAGCCAAAAATTGCATAAAAAAACTTTCAGATGTTGATGTACTCAAAAATGCACAGCAGGTCTGAAGGGGTTAAGTCGCTCCACGGACGCAGGCGTAATAATAACTCATGGCAGGCCGATGCCCCCTGTAATTGGCGAAAGTTGTTGGGGAATGTAAAGTCATGATTTATGAAGGTATGAATTATTATTCTTGGGTTAGAATGACTAGTCCTGGCTAATATCCTAACGCTCTCGTAGGTTATGTGGTGGTTTCCTTGTTGACATAGATATTCGATGACTACAGATTTCTCTGTATGTCGTAGACATGCATCTCTATAATGTTCTTTTAGTTTGCACTGAACATCCGGCCCTATTTCGCCGATATAACACTTTCAACATTAACAAGTTTAAGTTTGTGTATGCTTCTCGTTTGTAACGCAGTACGTCTTCGTTAGTTGGTAGTACTTGCTTTTTGTTGGTCACTGTGTTGAATCGTCTGTTGATGTTTCTTTCCGCCAAAGTCCTTCTTGTTCAGTATACTATTTTTAGAAGAATATTTTCTTCATATTGCCCACATGGTGAACGTAGTGTCGCTGTGAATGATGGTCCAAGCATATAAGTAAAGGAAATTAAAAATGACAAAATTAATATAGCTAGCTCAGCAAAAAAAGAATTCAAAAGGGCGCCAGAGATACTTAAATCTCAAGGAAGTTTCTCCAAAAACTAATAGTGGGCTTTTGAAAAATTTACTTTCTTTAAATCCCCAAAAATTGAAATGGCAGAATTAAAATAAAAGAACTAATTAAAGTGATATTTATATTCATTAAATTTATTTTTTATAAAAAAAAGAAAAAAAAACATTTGATACAATTTGCAGGATAAAAACCTTGAATATAGGACTCTGGATAAAACAAACCTGCATATGACTCTACAATTAAGAAAGGACAATGCAAATCCTTTAGCAAACAAAATGGAAGATTTGTTCCAGAAGATAAATCTCAATCTTACAAAAAATATCCACGCGGTCACGAAATTTAAAACCAAACTAAATTTTTACACGTGGAGAAACAAATATAATTTAAATTGAAATTTAATTTTTACAGCACTAAGCTTCACTTCACCTTAACCGTGGTGAATAACAATACAATACAAATCAGCAAAAAGAAAACGGAAAATTTAAACTTTTTAAACTAAAAACACGAAATCTTCTAGAACATTTTACAATAATTACTGATCTAATACTCAAAATGTGCACACAATTAAACAAAACAGCAATAATTAAATAAGGAGTTCTTTGATGGATGAATTAAAATCAAAATACCCGAACAAAGATTTAAAATTAAATAAAATTACCTACATGGTAGCAAACAGAAATGAAAAACATGTACTTACGCTCGCCATCATTCAAAGAACTGGGCCTCCAAGGGATAACATCCGCATATATATGAAATATACAAACTCGTGCGTTGAACACACAGCGCAACTCTAAGAAAAAACTAGCAAATAAACTAAACAATACAGGAGTACGCAAAATGTACAAATAAATGAGATTGAATATACAGCATTGTCCAAAAAGAATGAAACTAACAATTAAATAAAAATTCTTAACAAAACTAAGAATAGTGGAAACTCTGACATTGTTTTGACAAGGCTGATTAGGAATAAATAAAAATACACATTTAAATTTCCGAAACCCGGGGTGCCAGACCATAGCAGTAGGTTAAATGGATTTTTACAACATTTAAACTATATAAAAGAATACATTAACTTCATATTAAACGGCAAAGTGTACAGAAAATCAACTCGTACAGGACAATATCTATATCTTAATCCAATCACTCTCACAATATTAAGATAGGAATGGCCAAATGCCCTATATAATGGAACTTGGAACGTCTGTTCGGGAAACGAGACAGAGAAGAGGAATTTTCACATATAACCAAAGGCCAAAGCAGATACCTACAAAATTAGAGCAGGTGAATCATGAACATCGAGAAAAAGAATTGGAGAAAAAATTTTTACATCTAAACATGCTCAAATCATTACGTAGAATTAGATTCATGAATGTTGTTGGTTCAATATGAATGGTAGTTCATTCAATACTCTTTAAAGTGTTTCCTGAAGAAGTTAACGTTTTTTAGCCAAAGAAGGTATATTTAAGCAATCCGTCCAAAAAACGATAGCTGTTAGATTAAATAAACATTATAAGCTATAAATTAGTGCTATGTGCTATTTTAAACTACTTATTTTTATTGTATTAAATAATAATAGTGGTCAGCCAAACGCGAACTGTTGTTTAGTCAATGATGTTACATTGTTATAGCTAACTACGCGGGCATTCAATTCACTTTGTAAGAGATATGTTCAGGTGTCATAAAATCAATAATACAAACAAAATATCTAAGTATATGGGATACACTAAATACACTAAAAATCATAGCGGCGTCAATGCCATTGCACGGCACTAGTAACTGTGTTAAGGATCGTTGCTCCTATATCAGATATTTACTTCGAAAATATACCAGAAATATATTTTATAATTATGTTTGCTGTTTACCATACTATTTGTGGCAAATCATCGTTTGTTACTGCAATAGCTTCTATGTTAAAAGACATAATTTTTCAGGAGTGTAAACAAACTGCGCCGTAGTTGATAGGATGTTTTGCCAATAAGCTGTTTTGCTGCCGTTGCGCAAACCACATTTTGTAAGATCACAGGGCGCAATTATTTGATTACTTGGGGGAACATATTTTAAAAACGGAAAAATGTGACATACGACGTATTGCAGTTGTATGCATTATTACTGAAGTAAAACACGAGAAGCGCAATCTTCATGACAATTTCTGTAACATGTATAACAATTCAATGTGTTTGCTATTATGGGTTTGGGTGGGGTAACTGGTATGATGTTTAAGTCATTTGGTTAGAAAAGTGAAAATTAGATCTGAGAAAAGGCGTTTTCATAATTGTATTAAATTAACTGCAATTTTGTTTAGTCTATATAACCTTTATTTCCCCAATAACTACTGATGGTGATTTTTGATGGTATGTAGTAGCGCTGTAGGAAAATAATTCTTTAAATAGCGCCAAAGGAATATTTCTTTGATTCGAAGAATCCTTTTTATGTGTAATATTAGTACTTACTCCTCAGGCAAAGCGTGTGAATCGATTTATATACATATATGTATAACATAGTACCTATACATAATACCGACCGACCATGCAGAGTCTGCCCCACTGTGTGCCAATAAAAAATCACCATCTCTACTAATAACGCTCACCCATGTTAATTTATCAAGAAGAGATTCCAAATTAAGCATTTGCCGCCCATTTTTAATTATAAAATAGTATTATTTTTGGACGGGGAATGTTGCCACTTCTTGTGTGTGACCGAACACTGGTTTTGTAGTAATAACATTGAAGTTGTGAATGTTTCTGGTTTTAGTTTACTTTGTCATTTTTCTAGAGCAACTCTAATGCATGGTGGGGTTGCTTTATTTTTAACGATAAGTTACGTAGTGATAGTAATTTTAAGTATCAGGTATTAGATAGGATAAATAGTTTATCCGTGGAGTTGCACTTTGAATGTGCCGCTGCAAGGTTTAATTGCTTAAATTTCAGGATTATCATAATTGTTATCTACCGTAGTTGTGTGGGTAGTTTTAATGTTTTTACAAAAAAGCTAGATGAAGCGTTATATATTGCCAGTCAATACGATAATTTTCAAGTAATAATTTGTGGTGATTTCAACATAAATTTTCTAAAAGAATCGAATGATTTAAGTATGTTTACAGACTTGATGGAAACCTATAACTTGTCGATAACAATAAAGAAACCAACTCGTTTGAATAACTGCCTTGACAACATATGTTTAAGTAAATCAGTTCCGGTTTATGATAGTGAGATTGTATGCAATGGCATTTCAGATCATCACGCGCAAAGGCTTACTATTTCCTCTGTTTCGGGGGAGTCAATAGTTGATGACTCTAAGAATTGTAGTGATTATAAACCTCTTATTAACAAAGTTACTGTACGAAATTTTAAGTCCAAATTATCTAGTGAAAATTGGATTAGTGTTTTGGGGAATGGGGATGCGAATGGCCAGTACAAAAATTTTATGGCGGTGTTCAACTACCACTATCAAATTAGCTGTCCATTAGTTAAGTATTCAACAAAAACAAATTAACAAAAATGGTTGGATTACCAAAGGGATCTGTACTTCGTCTCAATATCTAAAACAGTTATATAAGTTGACATTAAATGGAGACAGTTATGTACAAAACTACTATAAAAAGTATAAATCTGTTTATAGGAAAGTAATCAAAAATGCTAAATTGTTACATAATAATAGGATTATGAGAAATACCGAAAATAAAGCGAAATTAGCTTGGAGTATTATTAACTCTAATAAGAAAAAGGCACCGGAAAAAATCACAAAATTAAACACGAGGGACGGTATATTAGGTAACTCATTGGATATTGCTAACTACTTCAATAAGTATTTCAATACTGCAGCAGAAAAATTTGTTACAGATGTCAATGACCATCGTGTTATTGATAATAACTTGTCTCAATCGTCAAATACATTTTTCTTGTATCCTACAACTGAGGTGGAAGTAATTAATATCGTGAGAAGCCTTAAGAACACCTACTCATCTGGTCATGATAATATCAATACACATTTGTTAAAAGGATGTATAGAGGAAATTGCAGCTCCTTTGGCGAAGATAATAAATAACTCTTTCTCTGAAGGTGTTTTCATTGACGCATTAAAAATTGCAAAAATTATACCTGTATTAAAAACAGGAACAACTTGTATAGTAGAGGATTATCGACCTATATCTTTATTAAGTGTTTTTTCTAAATTAATTGAAAAAATTAATAGCAGTCAGACTGGTAAAGTTCTTGGATAAAGAAAACTTATTAAACGACAATCAATTTGGTTTCAGAAAGGGGCGATCAACTGCCTCCGCTGTATTGAAATTTCTAGACGAACTTTATAGGAATCTAGACATGAAAAATGCATGTATTGGATGTTTTGTCGACCTGAGTAAGGCTTTTGACTTGGTGGACCATAAGATCTTATTACAAAAATTAGAATGTCATGGCATAAGAGGCATTGCGTATGAATGGTTTGCAAGCTATTTATATAATAGGATGCATTATGTGGAAGTAAATAAGGTGAAGTCAGGAGATTTATTACTGGAACGAGGCGTGGCACAAGGAAGCGTTTTAGGTCCGCTCCTGTACATACTTTATGTAAGTGATATGTCGCTGGAAAATGCTGTCATGTTCGCGGATGACACATCTTTGCTTGTAAGTGCTAAAAAGGAAGACATTGCAGTGGGGACTACTGCCTCAATATACAAACTACACTCTTATTTCAATGTTAATCGACTACATCTAAATAGCAAGAAAACTGTATTTGTAGAATTCCAAACTACCAATAGCGATAGGAATTCCTCACATTACGTTACTGTTGATGGGGGTAGTATAAAACAGGTAGATTCCCATAAATTCCTGGGCCTTACTATAGATTCGCGCTGCAGTTGGAAATTACATATAGATTCGCTACGAAAGAGATTAAATACCGTTTGTTTTATGCTGTCGAGGTTGAGGCAGGAGCTAAGTATTGATGTTTTAAAAATATTCTATTACGCGCATTTCCATTCCTTACTATCTTATGGTCTTGCCGCCTGGGGTGCTTCATCGGATGTTATAGTTGTTTTTAAAATACAAAAGAGAGCTCTACGTACAATGTTGGGAGTAAGCCCTAGAACAACTTGTAGAGAATTATTTAAAGATCTAGGAATAATGACTCTCCCATGCGCATATATCTATCAGTTGTGCACCTATGTTAAAGATAACACTTTTGATGTGATAAATATCAACCAGTATCACAACTATAATACCAGAAATATTCATCTGCTAGAGGTCCCCCGCCACAGACTGACTTTAACTGAAAAAAATCCTAAATATATGGCTATTAAAGCGTTTAATAAGTTATCCACTCACTATAAAGAAATGCCACTAAATACATTTAAAAAACAAATTAAACAGCTACTCCTAAACAAGGCCTATTATTCATTTGACGAATTCTTGAGAGATCCTGAGATTTAAATTTAAATATACACACATAAATATATATATATATTTTGATATTGCACATATATACCACCTATAAAATTTCATTGTAATATTTGTACATCTGTATGACGTATCCTATGCTCAAATGAGTCGAAAGGATTAATAAAGATTATTATTATTATTATTATTATTTATTATTATTATTATTATTATTATTATTACAAAAGAGCTAATTCCATAAGACTCATTTTAGTGCACGTAAAACAGCTTTTAGCCAGAGTTTCTTTTTCTAAAGAACAAGTGTTTTAAGTCTTATAAAACGTGTTTTATGCTATATTTTCTGACTAGCATATCTAATAACCTTTTTTAATAAAACAGGAAAAAATTGTTGGTAACATTTGCAAATTATATGTAAGAATAACCTCAAATTCTCATAATTATGATTATTTGCTTAACACTACCAACCTATAACCACTAAATCTTACGTACAGTTATTCTAATTGGTATTTTAATGGCCGATTGGCTGGTTTTTTAATCCTGTTAAGGAGACTAGTTATAAAAGCAATCATAAAAAAAATTAGTAATATCATTAATTACCACACTTATAACACTACGGGTATTCACACGTCAGAGTGATCATCATAGTGGGTATACAACTTACACCGAAATATGATGCGATTAAATCTTACAACAAACTTCCGATTTAAGACAATGCCATTGACGATATTTAAAAATAAGATTATTAATTTTGCTTTTCTAAATTGTACTATGCTTGAATTGAATTCTTAAACGATTCCGAAATTTATTAATTTTTTTAGAGACATTTTATTGTATCGTCGATTTACTAATGTCATAATCTTGTTTTGTTCTTAAATAATATTTCTAACATCCTTCTAGCGTAATGCTTTTAAAAAGAAAATCTTTCTGCATTAGTGCAAGTACTGTAGGATCAACAGGTGACGTCGTTCACGATACAGCATCAATTTAATTTGAGAAATGTTTATATTGCCCGAATAGCATCGGAAGACACGGGAAATGGCATTTTGTTTATTATTCTTGAATTGAACTCGCACGAGAATACTATACACAATATGTATCCCAGATATGGAAGTTGAGCTTAACAGAATAGACAAAATTGCTTTTCGTAGAATGCAATGGGTAGTGTATTGTGAAAGCTGCTCCAATGAAGTTTCGCCGTAAAGTATTTTTGCAACATTGCACGATTTAAACGCGTACGAAAGATGAGTTAGATAGACAATGTATGTAACTCCGATGTAGGTTATACAATATGTATGTACTTTACAGAATTTAGTTGACACTCCTTATTCTAAGTCTACAATAAAACAAGATGCAGGTTCTAAGCAACCACTATCTCTTTATTTAAACAACCAATTGTATGTATCGGTGGTTTTGTAACATATTAGAGACACAGTGATAAAATACCGTATTACAAATTAAATTTAGCCATGAGACCATTTACTTCATTTAAAGAAATTGATAATTGCTCTAAAGTTTATTATGTTTTGCATATATTTAATAATGTGAGGTTTTCTTATCCTAATAATAAGGAGAATCAATTTTTTTTTTTATTATAGGGAAACAGATAAGAATAAGTTTGTCAGGTTGGTACTACTAGTTTCTTTTTTAGCTTTAGCATTTCGTAC
This sequence comes from Protaetia brevitarsis, assembly GCA_004143645.1. Lineage (NCBI taxonomy): Eukaryota > Metazoa > Arthropoda > Insecta > Coleoptera > Scarabaeidae > Protaetia > Protaetia brevitarsis. The sequence goes on from RXPK01001500.1 coordinate 73,180, forward strand.
TTACCTATTTTGATCATATTTTACATCGAATCCGTCAATTTTGACAACATTCCACTCATCTTTGTTGCTTGAATAACTGAATGAAATCTGAAACAAAAGAAAAATGGCATTTACGAAACAAAGAAACAAATGCAAATCCTAATGCATTCTTTAGTTTTAGTGTGCAATATTTTGTTTTAATCATATAACATTAGGAAAATTGCGATACGATTTTAAGGTTGGTAATACATTCTAAAATGATGGTTGCATAAAGAAAGTATGTGGAAAATCTTCTTTAAAATTGGTTGTAAGATCAACATCTTACAAAATTGAAACGGGTTCAAAGTTATGTTTCTAGAGCTGTTTTGTATGCATACTTTCAGGTAGGGCTAATAAATATTCAGTAACATTTTATTAGAGGGTTTCTATATGACTTATTTTCTTAAAGCCTGTGAGCGATATGTGGCGAATTGAGGCGGTCGGCATTTGGCAGCTTTTCCGAAAAAAAAACTTCAAACAAAAATTTCATATAGGTAACTCAAGCTACAACTTTAGAAAAGTTTTAAATATACAACAGGGTGATTCATATTTTTAAGGGGCGAAACAGAGAAAATCTAATTATTGGGAGAATCTCCAGAGAATGAGACAAAGTAAAAATTTTCTGGGAACCTATAACCAAAAGAAGTTTGCAGAATGCATTAACCTGAGTAGGAAGAAGGTTCGCATATTAACAGGTATACTTTCAGGCCATTGTAAGCTTGGATTCGCAAAGGAATCTGAATGTAGATTTTGTGGGGAACAGGATGAAACATCCATCCACCTCCTCTCAAATTGCGTAGCACTGTGCAACTCCAGGGCGTTGCACCTGGGAGCATGTGAAATCGAAGGTAAGTCTCCCTTACCTAACTTGGGGCCTTCTTGTATCCTACACTTTCTGAAAGTAGTAGGATTGGAAGGCTAGCTGTAAAACAACAAGAATAGGGGACACCATAGTTCTTTTAGGTAGTAGTGTAACATCATTGTTTGTCCACATACATACATTACTGTGCGATCTGATAATCAAGCTTTCTAATATCCATGTGGCTTTCACCTATTAATCTTTGTTTTTTTTTCTTTCCACAAAGAGAAATCGATGATGCTTAAAAAATCCATATTTTTTGTGAAAACAATTGAATACAAAATCAAATTTCCTTCCAAAACTTTTTAATTAAATTCATTTTCCACTTTTACATTATATCCGTCTACCTTGCAAAACATTAAATTCTATCAAGTGACTACTTCTCTTGCACTAGAGCATGACTAGTTGCGTTGTATTTTGTACCCAGATATGTCTACAATATCTGTCGCATTCCCTGCTCTTTTTAATACAGAGTTTTATATTTTTTTTCTTTACAACCGCCGTCGCGAATCTACTGACAGCCTGAAGGTCTCATTTACGACGCGGTAATAAAAAAAAATAATACGGAAAACACGGAACGAAAAAAGAAATTCCCGTCTCGATCCTCGCGGGACACAACAAAAATGAAACGAAATGAAATACTCCGGGGCTGAAGGAGTCCGGGATCGAAGCCAGTGCCGTAAAGACGCCCAATAGTCCATGGATTCCTAATATCCTCCTTCATTGCGTTCCCCACGCGGGGCATATTCCCAGTTAATATTTATAGCGAATCACGCGCTAAAGATCGTAAAAAAGTTTCGCGCCGATAGAGAGAGAGAGAGAGTAACTCTGCGATTGATTTATTATTGCGCGTTTTCCGAACGTTTTTAACGAGTAATACACGCGCATAGGGATAGTGACGCTCGTTTTCCTTTTGTTTTCGAACGCTAAACAATCGAGAGACGCCTGCTGTATGTACTACAATATTAAAACGACCGTGCATTATTCGCGATAATAAATGAACAAATGCGCCTGAATGGCCGTTTTATGTTGTTTAACTCGCACAGTCGATCTGTTTGTTGCTTAACAAGCATGTTAAAATGCGCTGAGCTCTCACTGAGGGAGCTTATCGATGGGCAATTTTCGCTGCTATTCTCTGGACAGGAGATTGTTGATTCGGATTCCAATATTTTCCCAGCTGAAAAAAAAAACACGATGTTTGTTTTAAACCCCGAATGTGTAGGTATGCCGAAAATAAACCACTAGTGTTTTTTGTATGCTGAAGTTGATGAGAATTTTAATGCCTGTATCCCACAATAATTTGTTACTTTGTCAAAACACTTTATTTAAATCAATTTAAATTTTTTAACTAAAATTAATTGCATGACAAATGCAAATACTTATACAGGCTGACATAGAAAAAACTACAATGCATAGCACCACGAGATAGAGGAACAAAAAATAACAAAAAAGTTCCTATACACTAATGTCCGATTGCTTTTTTCTTCAAGTTACAAATTGTTTTTTATATTGTTCTTGTATTTTAGTATTACCTAGGCAATAAAAAATATTTTAAGGTAGGCTGTGATTTCGTGAAACAAAACATTTGGTAAATGTTAAACCAATATTAGCACAGTGCCTTGAAAGTTTTATTTCAAAATGGTGCATTATACTTTCGTAGAATACAGAGACATGATCATGTGTTACGGCGAAGCTCGTTCAAGATCTATGGAGAGAGATACCCATTGAGGGCAAGTTTCTAATTTTGGACATTTACTTACGTACTGGTGTGGTTTAGGCAACCCATTTCGCGAGTGTATTTCAAGTTGCATAGTTTGCTAATTATTGGTTGTTTTCTTTGCTTAAAACAGCTGATTCAGTTTACCGAAAGTTTCTCACAAATTTTGATGTTTATTTTGTATAAAGTTTAGTTAAAGAGTTAATTGTATGATTTAATTAATTAAGTGTTAAGTTTTTTTTTAATTTATTCCATTCATTATTTGTCCTGTGTTTGCTTGTGTTGTTTAATGCGGATTCTAGTAAATATTGTTGAATTGTAATACCACTGCGTTGTACGTTTTTCAGTGAGGGATTTTCGTAAGAAATACAATTGTAGAGTTTTGTTTAGGACTTCCTTGTTCGACTATTGACGTGAGTAGACACATTTTTGTATATCTTTGTTGCCATTTTGTAATTCATTTTGATATTGTAAATTTCGCATTAATTGTCTTTTATATAGCCAATCAAGGAATTGGGAGAAGATGGTTGCTTTAAAAAACCAAAATTTGATTCTGGGGTTAACAGAACTCGTCGTACTGTTGCAAATGAAGAAGCTATTTTGCAAATAGTAGGAGACAATCCTAGAATAAGCACCAGAAGAATGCAGCTGTACGGAATGTCAATCGTGAATCTGTTAGGGAAGTCCTCAAAGAACAACTTCTTCATCCATTTCATTTCCAAAAAATTCATCACCTATTGGAACAGGATTTCCTACCGCGTTTATAATATTTTGCGAGTGGTTGCAAAATAAAGCGCATTATCTGTCATTAATTTTGTTTCCCGATGAAGCAGGTTTTAGTCGCGATGGCATTTTGAATATTCACAATATGCATTATTGGAGCGATGAAAACCCTCATCAGAACGTAATACGGAATCACCAGTATGGGTTTTCCATTAATGTGTGGGCAGGTATAATCGACAATTATCTAATTGGTCCATTTCGAATGCCCAGACAATGGACAAGCGAACTTTGTTTTGAAAAATGAGCTGAATATTTTATTAGAAGATGTTGCATTGAATATTATAAGAAGAAGAGTAAGGGAATTTCTGCAAAGAAAACTTGGAAATAAGTGGATTGGCCGTGGGGGAGCTATACCATGGCGCGCTCGTAGTCCCGACCTTAATCCCCTCGATTTTTCATTTTGGGGATTTATGAAAAGTGAAGTGTATGCCGCAGAACTAAATAGTGAAGAACAATTATGGCACAGAATTGTGGAGTCTGCTGACAGATTTCGTAATAATGCTAACATATTTCAAAGATGCCGTCAATTATTAACACATGTGTATTCAGGAACAAGGTCACCAATTTGAACACCTTATGCAGAACTAATATGTATCTTATATTTTTAATGTTGTTTTGTCTAATAAAAGTCTTTTAACTTCAACAGCTTGTAACTTGAAAACAAAAAGCAATCGGACATTAGTGTGTAGGAACTTTTTTTGTTATTTCTTGGTCCTCTATCACATGTTGCTATGCATTAATTCTATGCATCAGCCCGACTGATGGTCTAGTGGCTTGCACGCTTGACTATCAGTCGCGGGGGCCTCGGTTCTAGTCATAAAGAGACAAACTAGTTTCTTTAACGCCTGCGTCCACAAAAAGACAGAAAGACCAATAATAAGGCTTCTAGAAAATGGGCTCGGAAAACACGAAAGTAGATAGCTATATATTGGAATCGCTTTCAAGGATGATAGATCTAAATGAAAAAGCAAAATTAAAACGCGCCTTCTAGGACAAAGAGAATCACAATCAATCTGAAAAAGTTGCAGCAAAAATGGGCCTATATGGTCAACCCAAACTTAATCTATTCTGTATGTAACGTTTGATAAAGCTAGGAATGAGTTCTAACATATGATTGCCGTGTAGCCTTATGATGCTTTTTTTTCCCTGCATTTTTTTTTTTCAAGTATTGATTGAAGTATTTATGCGATGCAGATAAAAAAATACTTCGGTATTCTCTTTCTCCCACTGTTAATCATAGAATAATCTATGATGAAGTTTATGGCACTTCTTTCAACGATGTTTTAGGATGTATTGGTTGGATGTCAACCATTTTACGAAAAACTCAAGAGAACTTCCTTTGAAGTATCAACCCAGTTTTTCCATTTTATCTTATATGATGATTATTTTCTAATTGTGTTCATTTAAAATTGAAAATAATTTGTTACATCAATTATCCGTACTGTTACAACAATTTTCTTTCCTTCCTTTTATGTTTGTTATCATACCTGACGAGGCTAAAGATACAGGAAAAAGTGTTCTCTTCCATTAGAAATATAATTGCTCTTAAGAACAAAACAGAATCTGTTGTTTCAACAACAAAATACACAAGAGCATAACTAAAGCAGAATAAATTAAAACATTTCGATATTTAGCATTCTATTTAATGTACCTATTAAACTAACCATGTTACAAGAATTGTTTGAACTTTGGAGCCTCTCACGCAGTGTGATTACGTTAATTGTCTGATAAATGGCACCACCTAAAGTTACATAAATTGTACTACCTTGACGATACCGATGATTACACCATAGTTTTCAAAATGAATGGCGTAAGAGCAGAAACTTTATTTTCATGAGATCTGAAATTCATTAAGATATCTTAATAACCTAGGCACATGGTTAGCTTAGGTGAGGTGAAGATTCTTTCTCGTTCTCTTCGTTCTTCTTAAAGACACTTTGGAATATCTGTTGGTCTGGACAGTTACGAAGTTGGCTTTCGGTGGCTCGCCTTCTTTTTCGTTTTAAAAAGGCACTTCTTTTTGTAACTTTATTTTGACTTTTTACTAGTTGAATGTTATATCAACAACCTTTTTTGTTTTTTTTTTTACACTGGCAACATGCCTACTGCAAGATAGCTCTCAACATATGTTTAATAATCATTTATAGTTAGAAGCAAAACTAAAAAAAACTTCGAGTAATTGTTTTTACGCTATAAGCCGCCATATCGATCTTCTCGTTTGCCTCATTTGCCCTTCTCATAAATAAAACACCATCCCGAATTGTCAATTGGTGTTACCTATAATTTTGTCTTTCGATGTTATTATTGTTATTATCTCCATCGTTCTAATCCTATTACCGTGCGTATTTGCGCTTTCATTAAACCCTACTCAATGTCAATTCGCCCTTCTCCGCAACACAATTTCCCTAATTCGTCCTACGGACGTGCCACTTAATCTCCTCCAATTAATATTACTTACCTGGTCTTCTAGGATTTCCCTCCTGATGAATTTCATCGGTTCCAGGTGGGAATGGAACTGATCGACTACGGTAAGAGGCTTCTTCAGCAAGTGCTCTGAGAACAGAATTCATCAAATTAGTGACTGGACGAGATAAATACGTATTGGGAATGCGGGTGTAATGTGTTTGTGTGTTACCGTCGTTATAATCAACGTAAACTTAACGGTAGCCTCGTCTGTTAGGTTTGTTAATTCATTCAATTGGTATATCCTCAATTTAATGCCATATAACAAAGGACCGTATTTACAATAGTTATGTGCGAGGTATGTATGAATAACTAATGTGTGGTGTTAAAGAGCATTGTTGCCTATTAATAGGATATGCCTGTTATAATATCTAGAATTTATGATCACCTGGTTACAACTGGTATTTTTTGTAGTCGTTATACAATAAATTCGAAACACGTACTAAACAAACTTTATAACATAAAAGAACAGAAGCAAAACTCACTGTTATTTGAATAATAATCTAATATTTTGAATGTACCAGAATATAAATAATTATAATATCTTATATAATGGACTAATGTCCAGGAACTGTCTCTGCAGGTAGGTATGAAAACTTCATTGCAGAAATCTTTGTTATCAGTTATAAGAATATTATAAATAACACTGCGTAGGTTTTCACGGCCGATATAACTATCACTGTCTACGCTGAAGACTGAAATCTACAGACATTGTAGTAAGTTTCGACATATAATGGCATAAACACTGGCCTTACTTGCAGAACTTAGATTGCAGAAAGACATCATTGAATTAGGAAAACCGTGCTTATCCACGACATATTTCTTGTATGACGAAAAAACTATGAGCAGAAGAACGGAACAGCAATGGGAAGCCCTTCATTTCCGGTAATAGCCAACTTGTTTATGGGAGCATTTGAAGAAGAAGCCATAAGTACCAACGATATAAAACCGAAGTGCTGGCTGCGATATGTCGACGATACTCTTGTAATATGGTAACACGGAGAAGAGAAACTATAAAAGTTCTTGGAACACATCAACTCACAGCACCCACCCATTAAGGTTATGGAGAAAGAACAAAATGGAAATCTCCCCTTCCTGGATGTTATGGTTAAGAAAACAGAAGAGAGAATACTACAACACGCGCTATTTAGAAAGGAGACGCACACCGATAGATATCTACATGTAAGATCTCACCATCATCTCATGCAGAAGAACACGTTAATACAAACTTTAAATATCTTTCCTTACCTAATATCATCATGCGTAATGCACTGCGTGCACTGGTGGAGCAATGGTGCCTTTCACAAGGACTCTCAGTTAATCCACGAAAAACAAAGTTGGCTGCCTTTAACAACATGAGGAAACTCAATGACCTAGGCGGCGTTAGACTGTTTGGACAGGAGTTACAATTAACCAAGGAAGTAAAGTATCTGGGTGTTACTCTTGATGCGAAACTGAGCTGGAAAAATCAATTAGTTAAAACAACGACCAGCAACTATTCTGGCGCTGCAGGAGGGTTGCTGGCAAAACCTGGGGATTAAAGCCGAGCGTGATCCATTGGCTATATATTTGCCGGCAATAACACACGGGGCAGTAGTCTGGTGGAGCCAATTATGGGCGTCCCCACGCTGGAGCTTTATGTGAGAGCGGAGGCAATGAATGCGATCCTTAGACTGAAAGCCAACAACCTGTGTCATCCCAACTTCAAGGTGAGAGGGCACACTTATACTACGGGCATGATGCTGGACGGGTCATTGCTGCAAATGCCCACGGACAGTATGGCACCCGAAATTATCTTCACTGAAGAGGTGAAAATCCAGCCAGGGCACAGGAGCCGGTATTTGTGGGCCCAGTCCTAATCAAAGGATATCCATAAGCCTGAGGAACATACAACGGTCTTCCAGGCAGAGGTATTCGCCCTTGCAGCCTGTGCAGAAATGATTGCAAAAGGGGGCTACATGAGAAGGAAAATTAATATAATGACTTACAGCCAGGCTGTCATTAAGGTAGTCTCGAATCCCCACTAGGTCAGGGACTAGTTAGGGACTGCAAACAATCCCTCAATGCACTGGCACCAGACTACACGGTGTCTCTAATTTGGGTGCCGGGACATGAGGATATAAAGGGCAATGCAATAGCCGACGAACTAGCCAAGGAGGGCTCTAAGAGACTCTTCGTGGCTCCAGAACCCGTATGTGGGATTGCTAGGGATTCCGCAAGAAGGGAGATCTGGACGTGGTTAGATAAAAAAAGTACAAAGAAATGGAGGTCGACTGAAGGTCAACTCTATACCAAAGCGCTGATAGGGAATGGGGATATTAGTTTCTCTGACAACCTACTCAGGCGCAGTAAGGTAAGTTAAAACCATTACTGGATTGGTAACTGGACAATGTCCCCTGAAAAAGCATCTATACAACACAGGCCGGGTAAGCGAACCGAGGTGTAGAAGATGCGAACTACAGGAGGAAATGAGTTTATATTTAATCTGCACATGTGAGGAACTGAAGGTACTCAGGCAGAAATATTTCGGGAGAGATCTATTGGGGCCCTCGAAGGTTCTCAAGTTCCCACTGGGCAAGATACTGGGCTTTATAGAGAACACCAAGCTGCTCGAGTGGAAATAAGAGAATTAATAGGGATGGTACAATGAGCACCCAGCTCAAGTGCCCGGGCATTAAGTGCCCACCCTAACTTTAATGAATGAATGAATGAATATCGTCAAATTTTTAAAATCGGATTTATGTTTATTATTAAAAGCATGATCTGATAAAGCTGTTTGTCTGTTGAGGTGTTCACAATCTAGAATGTGTTGTCTAATTCTCTTTTTCAAATAGTGAGATGTCCTGCCACTGTAAGTAGCATCACAATTTCGATATGGGATTCGATAAATGATCATGATTGTAATTCTAACGGAGATGGAGATTTTCGCACTTAGAAAAGAGACAATTTAAGGTTCTATTATGTAGGGAGCAATCTTAATAGGAATTTCCTTCAATAATCTGCATAATTTGGGGGAAGGGAAAACGATAGTATCTTTGAATCATATGATCATTCGGTTCATTGATGGACTCTACGGTGGGCTTATTTGAAGTACTCACTGTGAGGTGTTCACTGTTATTAAATTAAAGCCGACTAATGAGTAATTGTAAACAATATTTCTCACCAATTTACGTTGATAACCATTATTAACAAAGCGAAATAGGTTTTTCTGAAATGGATTTATTTTTAATTTTCAGTGTTCTACTATTCATAGATAAAAAAGATTTATCTTGAAGTTAATAGTATAATACGTGAAGAAATTCATATACCTGCCAGAGGAGGTCGGTTTGGTGTACCAGTATAACTTAATATTTTGATGATCATCTCTGATCAGATATTATTAGTGTTCTTACTTAAATGTAATTATGAAAGTTGATGAAGAGAAATTTAAAAGATTAATTTCTTTAGTATAAATTTTGAATTTATTTCTTAATATTTCTTTGTTTCTGACAATGAGTCATTATAACCTAAAGTTGCAGCATACAAACGTGTTTTTTATTGTGACTTACCAATTATGTAGCCCATGGTAACGTCGTCTGGTAGACGAATTTTTTCTCCGGTACTAATGAATTTACCCCCACTGTAACAGAGAACGAACCAAGTTAATGAGATGACATGACTGAGGATTAACAAGAAGAGAATTAAGTTTAATTCGGTCATGAACTTAATGAACTTCCTCCAATTACCTTTGACGGTTTTAAGAATTAGCTTTTATTAATCTTCTACGCTTAACTAGAAGCAAGAACGTCTTATATTTTTGTATTAGTATAGTTTACTGGCGGTGTAAACTAGAAATGTTATTTTTAAAGGCCCCAATTACGATAAAAGAGTTTTTATGTTTTGAAATTTTTGCCCTGCTGTTCGCCACGGCCGATCGTTTCTAGCACATGAATCACTCTTTTGAGTGGCAATGACAACAACGTAAAACATCGCGACGTGAAATTAATCGCTTTTTCTACAAGCGATATCCGCTGACAATGACAGGTATTCAATCAATTCTAAATGTACGGACATAAATCGTTGGACGTCCCGGGGCTAGATCATAAATTAAAAAGAAATAGTCCGCGATTTAGTTTATTATTCGAGATATCAATGCGACCTTGTAACAGACGATTCTAATTCTTGATTTAGTAGTTTTAAGTGAAGTACTCTGAAGTATAGTCTCGATATAATGAAAGTTATCGACCTGACGCTGGAATTTTTGTAGTTGTCTAAAGTAATATCAATTGAGAAAAGCTTTTGAAAAAGGTGGAAATATTACAATCATCGAAATGTCACATATTATTTTTAAAAATGTACCAGAGCAAATATAATACTGCCTCAAGCTTTTTATTTAAACATTATAAATAAATTGGCCAAAAAACAAGGAAAATAACAATTTCCCTTTTGCCAAATATCTCTTATGTATACCCAAGTAAGTTTCTTCTTCCAAAAAACGCCACCTCATTTCTCAGTTTATGGAATCAATTTTCTATGACAAATATAGGCCAAATTTCCGCCAGAGGGACCGAGAAAAAACCCAATTCCCATATAGTCACTGACTGTATTATAATATAGAGTTACTGCACGAAGGGTGGATATCGGAAATTCCCAAGCGGTCAGCAATATTCGCCGTCACCCTTTAGGTCCAATCGAGCGTTCGATCCCCTCTCCGAATATATTGGGAAAAGGGGTCGGGCGAGATCCTCCACACAATATTTGTAGTAGCCATGAATTTCGCGTTGGAATTTTAATAAGGCTGCGAACGCGATTATTCCGATCGGTGGAGACGGGAATCTGCTAGGATAAGGGAATATTAAATCAAAGAGTAATTGAATTAGAGTCTCCTTGAGTGGCGCTTGATAGTATCGCAAATTTAAGAGAGCAGCGAGATTGAACTTAAAGTATAACCGAAGAAAGTGTTAACTCTATTTTAAACCGATAGTTAAACTAACAGGAAATTAGATGTGAAAACTTTATGCAAAGTTGTTTTATTCAGTGCATTTTCCTTCAAGTAAAGAGTGAAGCTCCAGCAAGGTCTACAATGTCTCCTTATGTCGCCATTTTAGTGACATGCCGAATGGCAAAACATAAAACTATAGGATATAAGTAGAAGTACATAGTGCGCGTTCCAGTATTTTATGTAGTTCGTTTGTGAGTTATCACGACTGTGCAGTGACTACTATGTTGAACTATCGTATGGCTATCACCATGGTAGCTTAGCCATTTTTAATAATTGTCAACACAATACTTTTGTCGCTTTTCGCATTCGCCGATCCCAGATCATCTTCCTTATCTTTATAGAATTCTAAATAAACATCAAATTCACTTCGATAGATGGGAAAAACTTTTGGAGTGTTACCAAAATCACACGCTATACACAAGTCTATCTGCTTAATGACTATTTATTTGAGAGCATGAATAGATATATTATCTCAGATGGAAAGTTAGTTAAGTCGCAGCTAAGAAAGTTACATTGGATGCTGTTTTTAATACTATTATCATGGCATTAATATGTAAAGTATGCTTGATCTTGACACTGGCAAGGCACATGGACGTCATATCCGCCATACAGTATTGTCATAAATAACTCTCAAAACAATTTTTTGAGGTTTTTCCAATCGACTTGAATTTTGAATGTGTCGCAATATTTGTACAGTTACAGCCGAAATTCTTATCTTTTGTCTGCTTGGTTTTAAATAGCTTAGGTTTAAGTGTCCCATCAGTCCAGCTTATAAAAAGTTTTTATCAGATCGTCGAGAAAGTGTCGTGTTAAATAGTACTGTATCGCTACCTCTATGTATTTCTACTGGTGTACCGCAGGGTTCTGTTTTAGGACCTCTTCTCTTTTCAATATATACATCTTCCTTTACCAACCATCTGAATTTTTGTTCATTATGCTGATGACACGCAATTGTATCTGTCATTTGAGCCAGCGAATTGGCGCAATGCATTGCATAGTATTAATGCTGATTTAGAATCCCTAAATGAGATTTCCGCTAAATTTGACTTTCATTTAAATCCCTCGAAATCTAAAGTATTATTGTGCGAAAAATCTAAAATTTGTAAAGAACTCGAAAAAGTTTTCCATGTGGTTGTTTAAGGCCTACAGTTGCCGATTGTCCAAACTGCAAATAATTTGGGTTTGTCTATGGATAACTCTTTTAGATTTAATGACCAAATAAGCAAATGTATTAAGCGTGCCTATATGAATTTAAGGAAACTTTATCCACATAGATCCTCCTTACCTATTAATGTCAAGTCCAAACTATGTGAAGCATTGGTGCTGTCACAGTTTACTCACTGCTCTACTATTTACCATACAGCTATAGACAGTATTACGTGCAATCATATTCAGAGGATCCAAAATTCATGTCTGCGTGATGTATATATAGAATTAGAAGGGTTCAATATATATCGCAAGAAATAGAGGCGCCGCCACATTTATATTTAAAAATTAGATTTAGGACCGACATTCACAGTATTACCACGAGATTTAGGAGCTTGATATCCCCTCCTATTTTAGGACATCCCTGTTTAAGCGTTCTTTCTCCTACAATATTTACCGTAAATACAACTCTATTGTTAAGAACCTTAAACTATTAAATGTCTCTGGCTTTAGATTTCGTGTGCGGAAAGCCCTATCTCAATATCAGTGTGGTGTGGCCATCTAGTTATTTTAGGTAAAAATTGTATGAATGTGTTGATTAATTGTTAAGTATTTCTACATGCGCTGAGCGTACGTACATATTTGTTGTACATCATTTTTCTTTTGTTAATTAGATATTAAGTATTGATGAACATATTTTATGAATATATTAGCAGGGCTAGTAGCAGATAACTCTGAGTCTCGCCCTGAGATTTACCTTAAGTGCTTCTTCTTTTTTGTCATTGTAAAGCAATCGTTTAGTGGTAATAAAGGTATATATTAATATTATTATTATTATATAAACATATCAATGAAAATCGTTTTCCGTTATGTTTGGACCTATAGCAACGAACATTCAATTGTGAAACGTTGGGCAAATATCATAAACAAAAGCAAGACGCAATTAAAAATACAAAATTGCTTAAAGAACGATATCTACAATGAAGCTTAAAATAAAATATACTAATCTATGTAAATATCGTGATACTTATATTAGATTTCTTTGCCAACAGTATTTTGATATGGTATGGTTTAAAATACTCCTTTTTAAAATGTTTAACAAGTAGAATAGCCTTCTTGAGCAAGATCAACGCCGTTTCTTAAAATACATACATTACAAAGAACACCTTGTCTATCCTCCTCAAGGTTTCAGTCATGTAAGCCTTCTGAATATGTTCGACATTAGCGCTCTCGATCTTCGTCGTAATCAAGCTGAGATTAAATTCCTTTTTAACTTGCTCAATAGTGGCATTGACTCGTCGTCCTTACTTAGCCATATTCGTTTTAATATTCCGCGATTATCAGCTAGAAGTGCCAATAGTTTTCACAATTCCACAGCGAGAACTAACATGCTACTGAAGTCACCGATTTATCGAATGTATCTTACTTACAACTCTTCCTCGGATTGAGATATTGACATTAACTTCTCTTTCCTTAAAACTATCATTGCAAACTGTAGCAATAGTGTTAATTATCTAAAAGTTATGCTTTGATTTTTATTAGTTTAGTTTTAGTCCTTCAGCTTTTTTTTTTGTAATAAGTTAGGTACTCACAGTTATTTACTTATTGTTTTGTAAATCAAATTCGAATTGCCAGCCATTATTTATAGTAACTTCAACATTAAAGTACGTAAATTTACCTACGAATTTGCATTACATTGATAGTTATTTGAATACCCTTAAGTTAAAGCTACTAAATATAATTGTGGGAAATTTAAATTTTGTTTACTAAGTATAATGCAATGTTGTCCTGTAATTGGATCCCTCTCTGTTGGTAACTCAATAAATTATTACTATTATTATTAAAATTATTGGCAATAAGAATAGATTTATTTATCGCTTCTGTTTTTAGGTTAAATTCATTATAATGTAACATATCGTCTTATAAAACCATCAACTTGACTAAACAATACAGCCGAACGCTATATGAAATACGTCTTTTAGTGCAGCTAATTTTTCTCTGAGATTATCTCATGAACAACCATGGCTATGTACGTAATATGCATTGACTTGGGATCGGATTTCAGGCCAATTTATGGTGCCATATTCGATTAGCGTTCACGAAGAGTGCTTTATCGAGGCTTTTATTTCAAAATTACATTTCTAGAAGGGCAGGAATCTATTTAAGACAGTACCTGCAGAGTTGCTATTTCCGTTTAATCATTTCTCTTTAATTAATATATATCTATGGATCGGAATCAATTTTCGTCGATGCAAAATAAAATTCGAAACAGTTTTTCTAGCAATGTAGAATAAAGTATAATTGCTTCTACAACGTTGCCAATTTAGCAGCCGCCTAGGATTCTGAAATAGCATTATATTTTGCGCTAGAGGACAACACATGACCGTCAATTCTGTTCTATTTCATATTTTAAATAGTACAAGTTTATTCTTGGTTTTAGCAAAAAAAAAACTATAATTTACTTGATAGGTTTACATTACACAAAAAAAAATATTTACAAATCCTTCGCGTAATTTTATTAATTGGAACAGTGATTAACAGGAAACCAACTCAACATTATGGTCACTTTAATTAAGGAAGGACTTACTTTTAGCTACTTTTTTTAATTCAATAGTTTTCCATCAAGCTGGATTATCATAACGACTTACAGATTATTACTTCACAAGTACATATATATTTTACATTTTTCCTTATTTTTTTTTTAAGCAGTCATATGTACTTAGTGAAGCGTATAATAATTGCAGTGAAAGAGAGTATATTACATACATGCTTTCAGCACCAACCTTATAGATAAACATCGTCGAAGACTAGACCGGAAAGAGAGAGAAGGGGGAGAAGAACAAATGTGTACGCCCATAGAAAAAGAAACCCAGGAAAATAGAGGAATGAAGAGGATAATAATAATAAGTAAAACGTCCGATACAGAGTGCAGATACGGTCCGAAGATTACGTACACGTGTGTTCGAGATGGCGATGGCGTGACGCATTGGTTGTTTCAAAGAAGGGCACCAGGTGGCGTTCGGATTGCTCTAAATAGACTCGTCATTATTCCGGGAGAAGGCAAGGCACTCAGAGCTGAAAACCTTCCGTGTTGATTCCATGTAGGTGAATCGAGTAGGGAATTGAAACTTTTGTTCATCTTAGGAAAAAAAGGAAGAAGGAAAACACATACATCGGGTTCATTTTTAACAATGATCAGCAGCATCGATAAATAACTACGTACGCTGTGTATGCGCGTCACAGGTCTGGGCAATAATTGTAATAACAACGTCGCCTATTATACGAATGCCAGGCGAGATGACATACGAAATTCTCTGCTCTATATTTAAGGGCAATTACCCGTTCAAATTTATTCGAAACTGTGCCGTACAGAGAGGCAGGAGGTAGTGGAATTACAAAGGGAGAAAAGCAGCAAGAAAACAGACGTTCTAATTTATAGCTGACGCAGTTTACCTTTGTCAATGAATGTGGCTATTAATTTTCCACGAAAGCGAAGAGAGATAAAATTGAACTTTGGTTCAAATTCTTTTTCGATGATGATGATTTTTTTTCCTTTTGGTATCTCAAGTGACGGAGAAGCGTTGGAAAAGCGAATAATTGCCACCTGGTTATAATTAAATTTCTGTAAATTGGTGACTGTTTTAATGTAATTGGTTGATATTTTAAGAATACATTATTAGGGTAGAAGACCAAAGTTCATTGTTTTCACTTTCTTTACTCGTAATTATTAGAATTTTTTCTTTACTCCTTTCAGAATCGCTATCGGTATCTAGGACCATTCGATTTACAATATTTATCGAGCCCAGGTTTGGAGACCGCATCTAAAGTAAAAATTAATTGAGTTTATAATCGTTTCTGTTCTGTTTCTGTCGTTCTATCCATTTTCTGTCACTAATACGAAATTTGACTACTTTTTTTAATTTCATTTTAAAGGCATCTAATTGTAAGAAGAATTTCTTTCTAGTTTATATTTGAGATTTAATGATGTGCTGGTTATATGGATTACATTCCACATTATGTTTTAGTTAACATTTATCTCAGAATTTTCGTACATATCCGCAAACGTTCGCGAAATTTTAATATAGATAAATAAGGCTATCTAAAATGTATGGAAATGTATGAAAATAAACTTTGAGGTGGATGGTAAGTTTGTTGGAAACAATTATTATTAATTTGTAAAAAGAACAGTTAATTCAGTTTTGTGCATATTGCTATCATACACTTTTTAGTCCTATAATAGCTTTGGCATTTTCTTCTACGACTTTCCGTACATTTCTTCTGCTTCCTTCAAACCTTTATTTCTTACTTTTCCATATGTATGTATGTACGCTACACTGCGATCTAAGAGATCTATTGTGCCCCCTATTCTTGCTGTTGGGCTTCCAATCAAATTCCTTTCAGAAAGTGTAGAATATAAGAAGGCCCCAGGTTAAATAAATCTCCTTCTTCGATTTCACATGCTCCTAGATGCAATGCATTTAAATTGCACAGTGCTACGCAATTTGAGAGGTGATGGATGGGTGTTCCATCATCTTCCCTACAAAATGTACATACAGATTCCTTTGCTAGTCGAAGCTTACTAATAGATTCTTCTTACTCAGGTGATGCATTCTGTAAAGAGTTGTATCTTGCCTAATTTCCTGGAGGTTTTCTCATTAATTGGATTCTTTCTGCTCCATTTCGTTTTCAATTTCTTCAATATTGTACTGTTAGTTATCTTGCAAAAGTGTTCAGACTCTACAAATGGTATTCCTGCCCTTTCTTTTGCAACATTATCCACTATTCCGTTTCCTTCCGCTTCTGTATGACCCGAAACTTACAGAAGGGTTATTTTATTCCTCTTGTCCCGCTCGTTTAATTTCCCTGGGCATTCCCAGACGGTCTTGAAACTGATTTTATATGAGCTCAGCGCCTTGATGGCTGCCTGACTAACAGACATAATGATAATCTCCTGGTTTCGGTAGTTCCTGTTCATTTTGAACTGGACGCATCTTCCAATAGCGTGTATTTCTACCCGATACTGCTTCCAGATATTTGGGTATTTTCCCAAGCTTTCGAAGTACTTGGTTCTAGGCCCATACATTCCAATTCCATTTGATTGTACCAGTTGTACCATTTGATGGCATTTCTATTCATATTTCAAGGTGGTGCTTTGCTCCCACTTGCTCTTGTTGCTAAACTTTGTGGTGAATTCTTTTAAAAAACTGACTTTTTAATATCATTCATCTATAACCATTTTCTGCATCATCTTCCTCCTTTTCATATTCCCCCAATTTAAGCTTAGTTTTTTTAACTCTTACTATATAAACTAGCCACTGCATTCTTGCTGCTCATATTCTCTGGGGTATTACTAGTCGTCCGTACCAGTTCATGAGTTCCTCTTTCTCCGTTCGCCGTACCCATAACCTATAGCTTCTTTTCTGCTTGCATTTATTTTAGACAGTATTTTCTTTTCCCCTATTTGGTTCTCTTTCACCCTAAAGAGCACTCATGCTTCTGAGCCAGATATCGCTGTGGGTCTTGTTATTGTTTTATACACGCTAACTTTGTTTCCATGGATTATATCTAGACATTTTGTTTTTAAGCAAGATGATGCACAATCTTAATATGGCCAACGATGTCACATTTATCGAGATTTAACAGAGAGACCAAATTGTATTCCTATTCCTCCTAGTCATGACTCCAATAGACATTTTCTTCTAGACATAATGTAAAGTGTTTGGTGTGTGTCACTAGCGTTACATACATCTATGTATAAATCTGCCTCTGGAAAATAGGTGAGAGTATTTTGATGATCTGTTTCACACTTATTCATAAAGAAGTTAGCTGTAGCAGAAGATAAGCTGTCACTCATTACGGTTTCTTCTCTTTATTAATAAATTAATTACCATTATTTTGGAAAAAAATGTCATGCAAAATTTAGCCAAAGCAATCGAACTATTAACTCCAGGAATTCTAAGTAAACCAAAATAATATCAATAGAAACACTAGGAAACAGTGAATCTTCATCAAACGAAATTAAAGCTTCATTATCGGTAAACTCAATATTTTTAATCTTCTCGGTAAACGTGTACGAATTAAACAGGTAAGTTTGTCGGATAACCTCTTCATCAACAAGTAAATTGGATTAGTGATACTGGACACAATGGGTCTCATACTCTTTCCTGGCTTACGTATCAGAGATAAACAATAGCTGCATTCAGTCACACTAGATTTGATATCGTCAAAACCTTAACATGATTAATAACATTCTCACATGCTAATACGGTCTTTTTAGTTTTTGTGGTTATTTCAGATAACGGATATTTTGGTTTCTTTATTTAACACACTATTACCTTTGATAGTAAAGAATAATAAGGAAGATTAAATTTGAAACCATTTTTATGAATGGATGATAACTATTTATTTCATAGCAATGAGTTGTAATCAATTCTGTATTTCACTATAAGTTGTACAGGCATATAAAATGCATCCCATTGTTAAAGACAATTGTAGTTTTTTTATAAATATATTATTAGGCACTCGGATTGCTAAGAAATGTGCGGGATACATTGTCAATATTTTCATTTATCTGTTTCTGCTTTTATTTCGACTAGAAGGATTTGTATTTATTTATGAGCTTTCATTATTTTTAAATATTTTCGCCATTTTTAAAGTTTTATGTGAATAGTTTTCAAAGGCTTTAAAGTTAAACACTTGCTCTTCCTTTAAAAATGTTAGCGGTATTCTACAAACATTAGTTGTATAACATAAGAAACAGTTATGTCAAAAAATACATCATAATACACAGTTTAACGTTACCAAATGCCTTAAATAAATGCATTTTGATTCATAGGTTATTCCACTTGGTACAATACGTTATGCGCAGCCTGCATACATGTCTGCCGCTTTTTAGGCTAGGAACTGCTAACACATAAAGATTACGAATACAAAAAAGCTCGCTCAGCGGTTCCCCTCTATAAGAACCATTTTCAATTGAATTTAACGTATTGTTAAAATTCTAAAAGTGATTTTCGTTTGCGATGGAATTCGACAAATTTCCAGACGTCCTCTCCGTTAATTGACAGCTGATTAGACGCAGCGAAAGGACACCAAATCAGACTCCACTGTCACCCGGTTCACTCTCATTAATCTGCTTAAGTAATTCCTTCTTGGGGCGTTTCACTGCGGGAATTCACTAGATAAAAATTAATGAGACTAAGGAGTCGAAGGAGAAAAAGCGACGGACCCAATTAGAAGATATGCGGGACCGTTTTACTCCGATTTTGTCGTTTAGTGTAGCCTAGGGGATACAAAAAATAAGTTAAAGCTGTGGGTAGGTTTTAATGTATACCTCTACGAGTTTCCGAAGCCGACACATATGTATTTGTATTAATTAAATCGAAATCGCATAATCGAAAACTTTGTGAAATCATTAGGTTCCAAAATCGTTTAATATAAAACCTCAATTGAATCATTTACTTGTTTTAAGATGAGTAAATATATATACAGGTATTTGATGATGTTTTGTTCGTAGCCGTTAATTATGTATAGTTATTCCTTTTTTTCCTTCGTGAGGGTAGCGGCTAATTTATACTGATGACTTAAAAAGTTAAACAACTCATTTTTTACGTTTCGACAATCTTTATTTTTCTTGTCTTCTTCAGAAATGTATATTTTATAATTTAACTTGTTTTATTTTTTTTTAAAATTATATATATACAAAACTATTTTAAATCAAACTATATAAACTATACAGTTTGATTTAGAAATGTAATTACTAAATATGTTTTTAAAATGTTTGTGAATGTCCCCAGATATATAATTTAAAAAAAAAAAAATAAAACATGTTAAATTATAAAATATACATTTCTGAAGAAGACAAGAAAAATAAAGATTGTCGAAACGTAAAAAATGAGTTGTTTAAGTTTTTAAGTCATCAGTATAAATTAGCCGCTACCCTCACGAAGGAAAAAAAAAGGAATAACTATACAGGTATTTATTTAAAAATTTCACACTCGAAATTTTTGGAAATCTGGCAATTTATAAAAAAATGAAATATTTAAGAAGTATTATCGAAGGAGAGAAGTTTTGATGCAAAAAATGAATCAGCCCCTTGAACCCTGTACCTTCGGGGGCCACCCCCTTGAAAATTGTAAAAGGATACGTAGTGATATCTCATTTTAACGGTCTACACTAAGCACTACATTTTGGCGGTTAGTTTTTCGAAATAGATCAATTTGTTTTTTTAAGAAAATCTTTTGGTTTGTTTATTTTCTATTTCTAGGTGATTTGTATTTTCTATCTATTTTCGAAGCATCGGAACAAAAACCAATATTAAAAACTTTAACAAGGAAATTAAATACCTAACTTTATGGTTATTTAAGTTTTAAGTTATATTTAATATAGAATATTTCTCAATCTGCTTGCAGTTATGTAGTAAATAAAAGTACATGTTTTAGGAACATTTTGATGATTTTGGGCTTCTTAATTTTTTTTTCTACAGAATATAAAACTAATGCTATAAAGGAAAAACAGCCAACAGTATAAAAAATGGATACAGCAATTTTTCTTCCGGTGCTGATCGTTTGGAAATACATCGTCAGTTACTTTGGTATAAACTATTCAATTTATTCATTCTGATCATCAATTTTTCCTCATCATTTAGCTATTTAATTTCAAAATTTCATTCAAAAATGTTTTTATTAAATTTTGTTAGAATATTGTTATTAATCTGATCCATATTTGTAATGTTGACATGTGTATTTTCAGCTTTGACCTGAAGATGAGTGTTAAAACTTCGAAACATATAGCGATTAGTATTTTACTAATAAAAAAAGAGTTTGTGAGATTCTGGACCTACTTCCATTTCCTTTCAACTTAATCAACATGTGCTCACACAGAGTCAATCTTGAAGAAATAAATTATTACTTTGTTCGTAATCCAAACTTATTTAAATGAAATACAATAATGATTTATAGTTTGCAAGAAAGGGTTGAAATTGTATTAGTTTATAGAACCGAAAATCAATCTGCTCGTCGAGCCTGTGCATTTAAAAAAAAGCATCCAGACAAGATTAAATAAGTATGTGTCAAATCTTATTGACAAATTTATTCAGACTGGAGCTGTTGTAAATATAAAACATGAGTAGCTGAGAATTTAAAAAAAAAGCCGCTCGAATGGAAGTGTTGCTTTATACTAGATATCTGCGACAACAGGAATTTCCTTGGATTCTGTTCATAAAATTATAAAAGTTCATAAATTCCATCTTTATATATGAAAATATGTCAAGAGCTAACTGAACACGATTTTGACAGAAGAATAGAGTTTAGTGAACAAATTACTACTATGCTTAATAATAACAATGTAATTGCAAGAAATATCTGCTTCAGCAATAGATGTACTTTCTATGTACATGAGTTTGTAAATACATAACTGCAGATATTGGAGTAATGAAACCCCATGTGCCTGTACCCAGTATCATAAAAAAAAATGATGCACTTTGGCTCAAAATTTTTGGGATACTAAATGATTGGGCAGTTGTTTTTCAATGGCAATCTAAGTGGCGAAACATATTTGGACATGTTTGAAAATCAATCCCCCAATTATTGAAGCTCTAGAAAATCGACTGGATAGAGATGGAAATGTCCTACTTGAGGAGGATGAATTTCATTTTCAACAAGATGAAGTTCTTCCTCACTATGTTCATCCAGGATGGCAGTGGTTAGTAAATATATGTCTAAATGAATGGTTTGATGCAACTCGACTTTTTTTCTATGGGGTTATTTAGTTAGTCTGTTTTTAAATTTAGAAGAATTTCGTCAGAGGATTACTGCAACCTACCTGTGGAATTCAAAGTGAGGTCTTTGAAAATACACGGGGCAGTTTTAAACAGCGGCTATACCAATGTTTAGCGAATAACGGACAACATTTTGAACAAACATAAGCATTGACTTTTTCTGCAAATAAAATTCTTAAATAACTTTGAAAAGAAAAATAAAACATTTTAAGCAGTTAACGTCTAGTTTTAATATTTAATTCCGATGATCCTAAAATAGATTGGCCAGAAAGCCAAATAAACCAAAGGATTTTCTTAAAAAATTCCAAAACAAATCGATTTATTTAAAAAATTAAACGTCAAAATGTAGTATTTCAAAAGATCATTGAAATGAAGTATTGAGGGTAGATTTCATGAAGACAAAATGAAAGAAACTTCAGAAAATGATGCTGTAGACGCTCAAGAATGGAAGCATATTGCAAATCCGATACAATAAATGTAAGTAAAGTTTTTTCTTAAGAACTGCTGGATCATAAAACAAGCGAGAAGCCCGCATTCCAAAGTCCAGTTTTTTGGAGGATAAGGTAGCGAGCTGGAGGGCATGCTGCACGAAGGTAAGTTTAATGTCAAAAGTGACTCTCAGGTTGGTATGCATTTCAGCCGAAGATGGTTGCTGGTTATCAACTAAATAACTGGCAGGTGTTATAATCGGTACACGTGTGAATCGTATGCTGATATAATTGTTAATATTTATATTTAATCCATTCACAGAGCATCAATTGGAGATCCTGTTGACGGTCGTCTGAAGTAATTGCGCATGCGCAGTAGATATACAATAAAAAAGATCCCTGTGGCACATCACATTTAGTTGCAAGCTTATAAGAGTTAAAACTGTTGCAACATACGTACTTAATCATATTAAACAAATGTAATTGACAAAGTTGAAGATATAATAAGCCAATCCTGTCCAATTTGTCCAATTTTACACTTGAGTATTTCATTTACATTTTTATTGATGTTCCGGATCATCAAAATCTTACAAACGATGGAAATAGCCCAAGCAACAACTCCAGTATTTTGCTTTGGTTTAAAATATCCATTTGTTATGACATTTATTTACCAGATGTGCATTGTTTGCAGACTATTTGAATGCTTATAGGAATGAATATTATTTAAAGCATAAATTAGTATTAATTACGATAAAGATTAGTATAAAGTTTGTTAAAGAAATATGTACTATATCATGCAATATGCCTTAATGATCTTCTCAATGCTAACGTAGACCTATGACCATAAGGTGTGGCCCACGTCAAAGCAGAATATAGTGCATAACAGTAATACGTAACTACTTTCCCCTCCTTCTATTTGCGTTCCACCTTTCACCTGAATACGCCCTCTATGTTCTGTAATATATTATTTAAAATGTTATTCAGTGTGGAATGGGATCTGAAGTGGCAGTTCATGGTAATTAAAGTTGTAATGAGATACTGAGTCACTCAAGAGAGCCATCTTAACGTTTTTGCCAACAAAAAAAAAAACCTCTGCACATGCTTGCGAATTAGTTTCTTCGCATTTTTTATATCAGAGTTTTTGCTAACAACCGGATATTTAGCGTTACTGCGATGACAACATATCCTGTCCGCCATTTGTTGTGCATATGCCGATTACCGCGGTTTATTAGTTTGACAATAAAACCAACTTTATGATATATGCAGTTTTTTTTTAGATGCAAACATGGAAATTAAAAAAAAAGTGGGTATATAATAGAACTAAGGAACATGCATTTAGATCGTTGATATGGTAATGATGCTAAATTACAAATCAATATCAAAGTTAATGATCGAAAATTACTTTCTATCAGACATCAAACTTGCAAAATGAATATTAGTTTTTTATGATTTTAGATAGAAAATTATATTTAAACGAAGGTTGGTTTCACATCAATTTAAAAATAAATTAGTCTACCAGTTAATAAGGAGTTTTAAAAGACAGGCTTTATTTTTCATCACGTAACAATTTAAAGACTAACTCAGCCAGGAATTTATAAATTAATAAATAATTAATAAATTGTAGCAAACGGTAATAGAACTCACTTTAAAGTGATGAATCAAAAATTTCTAATCTATAATGAAACTGATAGCAAATAAATCAATAGATGAGTCGTTGATGTTAATGCTATCGAATACGTTAAATTCTTTTATTGTTCCACTTTTTGCTTTTATTTCATTTGTAATTTTACAATTTAATAAACTAAATTCATGATATTTATTAATTAATTAGATTAATATTATTATCAACTTAATAAATATTTGAAAGGTAGCACCTGTCAAAATAACATAAATTTGATAAGTTTCTTTATATTTTGCGAATTTTGTTAGTTAAGTATTAAATGAACAGCAATATCATATCTTTTTTTATATTTGAATATACGCAATGATGAGTCTCCCAGTATTCATGGAAAGTGTGAAAAGTGTTAAGATTGCTTCTCTAAAAATAAATATTTAAGGCATAGATGTATGCTCTGTTCATTGTTTTAACTAAGAATAAAATGTCAAATTGATCATACAAAGGAATTGTTATACATAATTGTTTCCTTATTACTTCAAAGGAAACGATACATCGAATGTGGGAGTTCTCAATATAGAATGTTCATTGCAAGCTGGATAAGCATGGTGAAATAATAATAGTGTATTTAAAATTAATGTGCCTACACTGAGAGAAGAAAATGTGTTAAGTTAACAAAAAAATAGCGATCCAACAAAAAGATTTTGGTTAAATATAGTCAAACAAAAATCATTCTTAAAGTAATAAAATGCGAATGTTAAATAATTGTATAGTTTTGACAATATTTCTAGCATTGTTTTAACAATCAAGATAATTTTAATTTAAACATTCAATAAGTGTTCAGGTAAAATAAACAACTATTTCGTGTTAAATTAACCAAAAGAATTCATTAAAATAAAAAGTAGAAGTTGCTAGGTTAAATAAACATTTTAAGTTCAATTGAATAAATGTTATCTGTTATGTCAAAATAATAATTTTTGCTGTGTTAAACAAAAAAATTATGTTGAACCAAAACAGAATTGCTTTTTAGTTAATAATATTTTATTGCTGCAGCAAGCTATCGGGCATCTTTTGATTCGCTTTACAAGAGGAAATGTTCAAGTGTGTGTTGTACATTTATCACCTCATCACAACGTAAACTGTAAAGTATCTGTAAGGCGGGGTATATTTAAAACCCTCAAAAATAGCAGTTCTATTGTCATCACTGCCATTGCACACCACCAATCGCTGCTTTAGTGGTCGGAATTCCTATTGAATGTTTGACTGGTAAATCCACTAGATTAATATTTTGTAACTCTGACTGTTGATTGCTTTATGATCCTTATGTGTCATTACTGGTGTGAAATGGAAGGAACGCCATTTTCACTGCGATTTCTGAAATACATACCTACCTATATGTAACGTATTTGCTATTATATGGAAGAAAACTGTTATACACGTTAACCCATTTGCTTGGTTAAATTAATGAAACGATATGGTTGCCTTTATTATGCGGTATTCTTGCAAGATTAACTAAAATTTTGGTTAACGCAACAAACATTACAAAACATATAATATAGTTATATTAATAAAAACGAGTTTTGTTAAGGTAATTAAAAATGTGTTTTAAAATATACTACTGTGAAGTGTTCTTCTAACAATTTTTATGTAGCTAAAACAACAAAATGTTTATAATTCGTTTGAATAAAATATACTGTTGGTGATCCCGCTAACAAACAAACAACTGTTGAACTAACGAGATATTGTCAACATTTTTTTTAGTTATTTTAACATTATATTTTGTTCAATTTGATTAAAAATGGTATTAATGCAATAATATTTTTCCAACAAAGTGATGTTGGTTGACGGAATGCATTTTCTTCTCTCGGTGTATTGTCAAACAGCAAGCAAGATAGAAAAGAAAGAATATTGTTTTACATGTTTGTCTTTAACTTTCGCTGGTGTGTGTACACTTTGAATTTTAACATAAGTGTTTATTTGAGATTCCTTAAGCTTTTCAATAAAAGTATAAATAGATGGATATGTTGAATAAAATGAGTTATTTAGCTCGGAATGAAACGATTCGCATGCATTTGTATATAGCGCCTAGATTCCATGGAGGATTAAGCAATCCTTTTTGCAGGGCGGATAGATCCGTATATTTGGTGACCAGTTTACACCCGCCGCCACCAAATGTGCGTTACTAGCACTCAATAAAGCAGTATGTTACCAATTGTGTCTATTACAACTCGCATAAATTTCACTAAAAGCTAAGGGTTGTAACATGCTAAAAGCATCTATTCCGGTTAAAGACTTTAATATTCTCACCATACCTGTTTGTACTAATAACAAGGTCACTATTGTTTGTATTATATAGTCATATAAATATGACATCACAAAGTAATAGAGTACCTATCTATATTACCCACTATATCTACCACAATTCACATTTGTATAATTAACAAGTAATGGAGATAAGCCCCTAAAAAGGTACGCCATCGCACTAGTACGGAAGTACAACAGATTTAGGGTGGCTCCACCCTACGAGAAAGTCGTTAATTTTATTTAGAGTATATTGGGAGTTCTCACTGAATTTCAGCTCTGCATTTTTCAGCCAACTGTTTAAAAATATTAAAGACACAATTTAAAAGTTAATAATTCTCAATTAATGCACTCTTTCTTTTTTGAAAGGGAACCATTCACGCAATTTTCCAAACCCCAAAAGGTGGCTTTTGATAGGAATATTGATAATATGGCATAGTAAGGTTAGCAAATATTTGGAGACGATATTTCACAATAAAAACTGATACGATATCTTTTCTCAATAAATTATTGTCCATCAGCAGTACTATCTGTACATCACCGTGAAGTAATGAACCGTGATGAACGCATTGTTAATGCAGATGGATGTGAAGAGTCCATCGTTGAAAGGTATACCTACATATTGAAAATAATGACTGAATGCGTTTACAGTGGAAAAATATCCTTCAAAGCAATGGCCGTCTACACTCGATACTGAAGCGAGAATGTCGCTGATGTTTAACCATTTATCAGTTAAAGGAATGCACATTTATTTCTAACTCTGGCAATATATTTTAATGTTTTTACACTTAAATGGTTATTTTATTCTTATCAGATGGATAGGTATATATTATTGTGATTCCCCGGCTATATGCTTTTTACGGCAAAAGAAAAATAAATAAATAACTTTCTTTAATAAAACAGTGCAATCATTAATAACATGTATAATTCATGAACAAGTCTATACAGGAAATATATAAAAAGTATGAGAATTCTTACTCAGGGTGAGTATAGTTATTCGGGATATTCAAACAAGTATTAACAATTATCCAGTATAATTTATATTCTTTAATTCAAAAAGGAACTTTTAAAAATATCCCGCGCTATCATAAGAGAATAGAAAACCACCAACCACGTTTGCCAACTTACAAAAGCTCAGAATTTAAGTCTCATACGAAATAATAATAATTTAAACAATGTTTTGACCAGATACCTCGTTTATCGGTTCATACAGACGTCAGAGTACCTCCGAATGTGATTTCCTTGTAGTGACAATCCAGATTCGCTCGTATATTCACCTCCCCGTTACATTCAGGATGTATGATTAGACTCGAAACAGCAAACACATGTAAAATCCGATGTAAAACATGTACCCAGATATAGTAAACACCAAATTCGTGAATTTATCCTCTACGATGCCAGATATACCCCCGCAATATGGTTTAATTCATGTATATCTGATGAGAAATGACACAGCTTTTTCTAAGACTTTTCATCAACTATCAACACGTAACCAAGGATTTTCATACATTCTCTTTATACGAATCACATTGAGTCACTCCCCATTCAATTAAAATAGATACCTAGGATACCAAGCTATCGTACAGTTGTCAGACGATAAATTATATTCAACTTCCATGACTACTAGTGTGAATTAATCCAAATTATACTGGACTTACAAATAGGTGCGTACATAAAATAATAATCACATTTCAATATGGTTGGTAGCTTTCCTCTTATGAAACACAGCAATATATTTACCGTCACTGTAGCTGACATATAGCTCCATATTTTTAATTTAGCATTTATTTGCACTCATATTACTATTTAACAGAGCTGTGTCAAGTATAGATAAATGTAAACAAGTTCAATTACAAATATATTAGCATTAATGTAACATGTGCATATATACGAATAAATGAGTACTTGTATTTATTTGGAGTACAATTAGAAATACAAACCTTAGAATTACCTAGACATATAAATATTGAATTTATATTTATATTTTATACTATAATAA